>OZ018311.1:15124679-15404679 GCA_963969455.1 Arge pagana | reverse complement strand
ATAATGTTCGAGTTATTGATTGACGTAGCGGACAGCAATTGATTTCAGGTCAAAGAATTTTTACCGACACGCATAATTGTTCCGCGAGGAGGGCCCGCGATGTCTACGAATCGTGATGGATTGACGGTTTCAGATCTACGGGCCTCAAAACTTTCCATAAATAACGGCAACAGTTCGCCGTAACTACGATCGTCATTTTTTCTAGCACTTTTTTCTGAGGCTTCATTCGAGGTAGTTAACAGTTTTTCGTCCCTTGGGTCGAAAAAAAAAACACATACCAGTTCAATTCGAATGCCGGTTATTAGGTCGCCGTATGATTATCCATGCCGAAATTCCCCACTCACTTCGAGATCCGAAATAATAATCCGTCCGAAATTCAATAACAACTGTTAGGCTTTTGTCACTATTTTTACCCGAGGCTGCTTTAGATATGTGCCACGTCAGAATGATTCGCGTAGAGAAAGAATGTAGGCACACCGTAAACTCCGGCTCCGCGAATTAAGTGCGGTGAGCCCATAAATTTGCCCACGGAATTTTAGACAGATCGAAATCCGCCGAATCCAACGATTTACCCTTGTTTACTCTTGCTGTTGTAGAAAATTTCGAGTTATTTTTTCACAAAGTTTTCCCAATTGCATAGGCTCCGCATGCAACACAGTGCTGGAAAGGTCAGAAATTGATGAGTTGTGAACTTTAATCAAGGAGTTCCACAATAAACAAGTGATTTCTTACACGGATTTGCAATAATGGGATTGTAATTGTTGGTGAGCCACTGAAGGTCACTTCCGGAGTAATTTTCTGCGTAGAATCCGAATCCGAGCTGAGAATTGTCCTGTCACGTCTGGATTTTGGGATATTCGAAGATATGTACTCGAAAATGGTTATTTTGCCTATTTTTGAGGCTTGATACAGACAGCACAAAATTTTTTTAATTTTTTCTACATATTGTATCATCAAGCACTACTCTTCTCCTTTAAAATGAGACCTCGAATGATACTGTACGATGTTTCATTCGAAAGTTATGGCAATTTTGAGGTGATGTGATGAAATGAAACGCATCTGTCGGGCTAAGCCAACCCTTTTTTGTCGTACAATTTTTAAACCATGTCAAACATATTAGTAAAGGATTTCCGAGGATGCTAATTACGAATCTGACCTTAAAATATAGGTAGCGCTGGAAAATATCGAGATATTTGGCAAAAATGAGTGAGAAATTGCACGAGTCATTTTGAATCCGGCATCTGAAAGGAAGCCACGTTTTTCGTGTTCAGAACGCGAAGCGAAGCATTTTTGAATGATTCATAATTTGAAGTCTAATTAATGCTAATATTCGTTAAATAATTTCTCCATTTTCGCTTTTTTCAGAGCTAGCAACTGTCCCACTAGTTACGAATACCAGTTTATAAATATTGATTCGAAACAAAACACGAAATAGCAACGTTATGTACGCATGTTGGCATAAGCGCGTCACTCACTTTTTCTAAGGCCATCTTCGTGACTATTTATTTGCATAGGTAATAAATTATAATTAAAAGCTACGGTTTTTTATTGTAATATTACTTTAGAAATAATTATAAGATTGTGCAGCATAAATGTAGGTACCTATGTACTTTGGTAGACAAGCTTATTTTTTTGGTGGCGTTTGACTTACGGCATAGCCGTTGGAGTTTCCTTCAGGGGGCCAAACTCTTTAGACGCCCGGAAATAAGTTATTGCTTATGAATTGTTTTAAAGATGATAAAATAATTACATCATTTTGAAGATTGAACATTCTTTTATTTCAACCTTTAACTATTGAAAATGATTTTTTTTTCCTCTTTCACAGCACAAAATGTTGGCGTAGTAGATTGTTCATTTCAGCGTGTTTTGTGCGTCATCGAGAACTGCTGCAGTTACCCCAGTTTTTCTATTGATCTAAACTAGAAAAACCGAACATTTTTCGATTACTGTCATGTACAGCGGAGGGATAAACGTATAAGATAATAAACAAGTATGAAATTAAGGAGCAAAGTTGGCTGTTTAATCGAATGTCCGAAATTTCGACCTCTTTTTTGACAATTTTGACCCTAAAAAAGTCGTTTTTTCACCCGATGTCTTTGAAACTTTAGATTCATCCTTCCGATAATGTTGTAGATGGAAACCTCCCCAAATTTCAACCGATTCGAGGATCGATCGATAACTTTCCGAACTACCGCACGAGCAGTTTTTGAAAATGTAGCTTCGAGATAAACGCGATTGAAGTTTCACTACCTGAAATTATTAGTTTTAGTGACTTACCGATCGATCAGCGATTTTAGTCGCGTACAATAAGCCTTCAGCTTCTTCGAAAACTTGGTTATCTTCCAGCTGCTGCTGTTTTCGGGCACTGCCAGCTTCTCTTGTCTCATTGTCAAAACCAAAATAAAAAGCCTGACTTGCTAGTTCCCAGCATGAAGCCGCGGGGCTCTTGTCTACGTGCGACAACTCCGTAAATCCTTCTGTCAGTAAATTCTTGACGTATTATACCGTCCAAATATGTGAAAAAATCCATTTTTCGAAAATTGTACAGGGTTTGCCCCTCTTAAGGAACTCGTCTACTAAAACGCCCCAAAAAAGCCTATGTTTACGATGTTTTTTTATTTTGACGTTCCTACGATATAAAAGTATTCATATAAAAGTTGTTGGGCTAATAGATACACTCTTAAAAGATATTAAAAAAAAATCTCATTCATTGTACTCAATATTTATTTTTTAAAAAAGGCAACACTCCCAAAAGTACGGAAGTGACTTACGTTGTCGGTTTCTCTGCCACAAACCACCCAAAACATAAAAAATAGATATTATTAGATGAAGTATAACTGTGGATTCGGCCAGAATGCGTCTGGAACTGCTGGTTGAACGTGTAACTCGTATCAACTGTTAGCTATTTGCCACCAAAACATCGAATCGCATCAGACGTTTGCGACGGTTTTTCCCGTGAGAGGTCATTTTGGGTAGAAAAAAAGTAATTCTCAAATAAATTCACACAGAATTAATTTACTCTAAAGCTCGTGCGTCACAAAAAATATGTAACTTCCTCGGAGACACTGTGAATCGTAGAAAGGCACGTGAAAATAAATCTTAATTTTTCCAACGTAACCAGGTAAAAGAAAAGAAAAAAGCAAGTAACATCGCCACACTTTTCAATTAAATTTCCCATTAGTCGTCATTTCTGCGCGAGTTATCGCAGAGACGGACGAACGTTCGCGGACTCTAATGGCAAAAAGAGTTGTCGACGCATAGTTTTCCGCGTAGAGTCGGTAACCGATGCGAATAAATCGCGACCAGCCTAAACCCGTTCAGTTCATTCGATCGATCGCACGTATAAAGGTAGACAGATCATCCCGTGATCTTGATTCTGAGCCCGATCATCCAACACCGAACGCGACGTTGTTGTGACCTTCTTCAAGTTCCGCAGCGACGATACACATCGCGAACAGCCACACTTCATAGTTCCTATTTCACCCAATCCCATCATATCGTAAATCGTAGCATATTTTTTGCATCCGTAGACGCCACAACGAACGCCAACCGCTCGCACGTATCTAGGTGAGCGTCGCTGATGAGGCGACGGTGATATACCAAGAACATTTTTTGTCCCGCGATAGGGCCGGTACGCGGAGAACGCGCGGCGATCGGGTCGGGGCAGGGAACAGCAGTTCTGTATAATCTTTGGAACATTTCATTCTGTATGTACAGGGTGAGTTTTTTATCGCGAGACATCTAGATATCGCGAAAAGTAGCGAGTTGCAACGTTTCCCGACGGTGAAATAACGGTGACCTTGCCTTTGACCTTGAGCCCAAATTTCAAGGTCAGATCAAGGTCAACCCTGATTTTCCCAGTACGAATCTCTATTTTTCACCGCATACTCGTATTCCCCGGATGAAAATACGCTCGTTTCGTTAAACAAGTTTTTCTTGATATTGCCTCGTCTTCTCGCCAGATGGCGCTGAGAAGTTGACTTATCCTGGCCTAGTGTCGTCAAAGTTGCGCGAGATATCGAAAAATATTTCGCACGAAAATTATCAGGCTTCGAGTCGGGGCGTGCGATTATTCGAATTAACGAATTATTCGTGACGAATCGAATCGAATAATTCGATTCGAATTTCAAATCGAATACTTCGAACTATTCGACTACTTCGAACGATTCGAATAATTAAAAAAAAAATACTTGTAGAATAATAAGGTCGTTTATGAAAAAGACACGCAATTTTATTTTTCAAATATTAATTTTATTAGGTTGAGTTAATTCGACATTTTTATGTAAACCAGTCAAGTGGGAAACTGTTGCTATTTTTTATTTTTTTGGGAAACTTCTGTTCTCATTCACTTATTTAATTGTAGTCTATTATCTTTGTAGTTATTTCTAATGATTTAGAGTAGCTTAGAATTTGTTGTATGTTTAAATTGATTTTTTTATAGTGAATCTAAAATTCAGTAGACTTGCTGCAAAGTTAGCTACTAAAGTGTAATTGTTGCAAAAGTAAGTTAAATAGAACGAAATTTTGTTTTAACTATTGTTTTTCACTTATTAACGATTGGAAAATCTTCTTAGAAAATGAATTTGGCAAAGAAACTTCGTTGCATTGATTTTCATCGAAATTTCAGAATTTTTTAAATTAATTATTGGACAACAAAATTAGTTATTTGAAAAAATTTGGATTATTTAAACTATTCGAAAAGTGGAAAATATTCAAACAGTTCGTATTATTCAAATGGTTCGAATTATTCGAATAATTTGACTTATTACGCAGCGAACACATTTTATTGCGGCAATATAACATGAAAGTTGCAGGTAATGTCACAATGTTACTTTTGTGATACATAACTGGTATATAACGTGAAAGGAACATGTTACGTTTCGTTTGTTATATGCTGGTTCAATAACTGGTATATCAGGTATTACCTCGCAATATAACTGTTATATACCGTCTACATAACACGTTATATAACATGTTATATTACCGAGTAGGAAACTTCAACTTACATGTAACGTCGAGGTAATATTAGCAGTTATAATCGGTAACATTGCCGTTACATTGCTGCAACATTTCCGTGTTCACCGGGTAACTTCAATAAGTTGACCTTGAACCGAAATTTCAGGGTTAAATCAACGTCAACTCGGATTTTTCAAATGAAAACGTCTATTTTTTTTTAGTGTACCGACAAAGACGCTTCGCGAAACATTTTCGAAACATTTCCCGACATTTAGTTGTTTAATGACTTAATTAATTGCATTAATTAATTTGATTAAAAGCGGAAAACACTTTGCGAGATATTTACATGTTTCGAGATAAAAAACTCACCCTGTATACTAGTCACCTCGCGCTCGCATCTTTCGCGGATCGCACCTGTCGGAGATAGAAAACTGTTCACCCGGTTTGACCGGCTCGATGTGACATTGCTTGTGCCGCCGGTCGAACCTACCTCAGGGTCATCGAGGCAACGTTGAGCACGTCGTTGACCGATCTCGAGAGCTGATGACTTCGCATCATGATATTTCGGTTCCACGTCCATTTCGCGAGCGCTTATTTGCCAGTTCGCACGTCGCATCGAACGACGTTATCCAATTAACTGTTGTCCGTAAGCTCCGTTCATTCTTCTTCCATCCGATTCGTGTCTGTTTATAACGGATCGGATTAATAGATGTTTACTCCCCGGCAGTTTTTTTGGTGTTTTTTTCCTTTTCGAACCATTTCCCAGCACCCAATGAATAGATAAGGAATTAACATCTGATTAAATAGGAATCAACAGTGAAATGATTCGAAGACGGAAGAGTTTACAATTGACGTTACAATTACCATATTAGTCTTCCACTGGAGGGGCTGCGTAGAATAAGGGCCTAGTTCCAAAACCGTAATTTTTATTAAAATAAAAAAAAACTGCCTAGAATGAAATCTAATAATCAGATTTTAATCAGAATCCGAATGGATGGATGCCAATATCTTAACAAGCAATTTTACGATATGGATATAGGAAAAATTCGAATATCACTACAATTAGAGAGCCGTACAAATTTCGAATGCCTTTTTTTCATAAATTAACGAATAAAAGACAAAATTCACCGGGGAAACGATAAAATTTGACTCGTAAGTTCTATCAATTATCAATGAAAAGAAAGAAACACTACGAGTTAACGGGTTGGAAAGCGAAATTTTATATCTGCTTCGTGAGAATATTAAAAAAGCTGATAAAAACGATTATTTTCATATGATTTTTGACTGAAAATAGATTATAAGAAATTGGAGATCTTTCATTTTTTTCCGATTACAACATTACTCCGAAATTGAACCTTTTTTCTCATAAAACAGTTTTTTGTCCGAGTGAAAAAATATCTTCTCAGATGTATACTATACTTCGTAGGGTAACGCGTATTTTATGTATCTCGAATCACGGATTTGTCGAAAAATAGACCGAGTCGACCTCGGCCTTTGTTCCACGCAGCTCTTTAATTCTTATCCTCTCGACCGAATATTTTGCGGATACGTCTAAAAAAGTGTCGCCATTTTTCGATTCGCCGAAGCAGTTTCGATCGTTGTACGAGACACGTGTCGCGCCTGGGCCCGCAGAACGCGAGACCCCGAGTCTAATCGGATTGATTGGCTCTCGGGTTTCATAGATTGATCGTTTGAATTCAATGTTAGCGAAGAACTGCGGTCATGAATATAAATAAGAAATAGATCATGCGAGTTGGAAAGTTGCCAAACTAATTTCGAATCAACCGGCTTCTCGATTGAAGTTCCGAATCTGACGAATCCGCATTGCGTGTGCGTGATCGTTAGCGAAGGATCGTACTCTCGGAATAGTTGGCTCTTACCCCGACCGTTATCTCGCATTCCAATTTTGATTGTATTTTGCAAGTTGTTAATTCGTAAGACGCTGATGACGCGTTTCGAGAATGTTTCTCTACGCTCCACGTCTCATTCTTCGCCTATAATGCGTAAAGAACGTCGAAACGAATAAAGCGACAGCCTCGGCACTGGATCAATTACGAAAATGTCTGGGGGGCACCGAGTTCGCAGCCGTAGGCGTTTCCGTCTGCAGTTTGGTACCGCTGCCAAACATAATTTCAATTGGCGAATCGTGCCGCGGGAATGCTACTAACAATAAGTATCTCACCGGGAGGAAAACGTCCTCCCGGAATAACGGACTTCGACATTGACCCGTTCCTCGGCGATATTTAATCTTACAACATTTTTTTACCGATTCTTACCGATTCTTACTACGTCCTACAAATTTCGTATATTTCGGCTGTAAGCTCTATTCGATTCGCCTTCACTGACCTATCGCATCGTATGTTTCAGTAAAGATGACGATGCCCAAACTCTTCTTCCTCGCCGTGCTGACGATTCTCCTCGGTGAATCGGTATCCCAAGGTCATTCGGCTGACGTCGATGTCGCGACGGATCCTCGGACGCAGGTTCATCATCGCCAGAAAAGAGTGCTGTGGATCACGAATGACGGAAGAATCGCGCTGCCACCCGGCACCGTTCTGACCATCACGCCGACGATCCTGATGCCATTCGTAAGACATCCGCCGTACGGATTTCTGAGCAACATGACGATGAGTTTTCCATTTACGAGTAAGTCACCCATCGCGAAAATTACTGCACTGTTGCAAAACTCTATCGTCTTTCGAGGGAACGCGACAGATTACTTACACGTCATATTTCAGTTGACTTCGACAAATTGGGTCTTACGGACAACGAGAATCCCTACGGTGCTTTGCCTCCGGTTCTCAGTCGATCATTCCGTAGCCGCGAGGCTGGTTTAGCACTGGGCGAATTCATTGCTTCCTTCATGAAGCACAGGCTCCACAAACGCGAGATACCAGAAGTGCCCAAACATGCTTTCCAGGGCGGTGAGCGAGCCCTGCTTTACGGTATTGCCGAAGATATGCTCAGCCAATTCGGAATGGATGGAAAAGCTTGCGTTCTCCGAGCTATCTGCGAAGTGCACGGACATCCGCTGGATAATTTTGGCTTCATCGGCGAAATAATAAGACTTTTCTTCACGTAAGTATACCACCGTTATACTACAATAAGTTCCAAATTATTAGGGACAGTACACAAATTTTTGTATCTTCTAGTTCAACTACTTTTTAAAAAAAATCTTCTTACATTCCGTTGTTTTCAGCATCAAGTATCAAACTCACTCGATGATATTCAAACCGCGTTTGTGCAATTATACATTAAACGTATTAAATTGTTTAGAAACCAATCCGTCAAGTTGTACTTGACTATAATCAGTTAAATATTTCTGGACAAAACTATTGTTACTCGTCCCACGTGTATCGTATGACCCCGAGTAATTTTCTCACTAATCGGCAAAAAATACTTGAATATTTTAATTTTCTACCATCTTTACTTTCTTTTTTTGCCAAATTATTAGGGACAGTATACAGATTTTTGTAATTTCTAGTTTGACTTGTTTTTTTAGCAAATAATTGATAACTCGGGTTTTCTTAGTATTTTTCTTTTATAAAAGAGCATCTAATTGAGATAATCAAATAATAATTTACGAGAACTAAACTATTTATTTCTTCGTAAATATTGAAGAAGAAATTTGAATTTAGAATTTTGTTACAAAAATACGCAAAATTAATTCATTAAAAAACGAAATCTACTTGCTGATTATTTTGGACTTAAATAACACTAATTAAGGAGTAACTTCAGTTATTTTCGCAAACAAACCCAGACCACCAGTGCTGCCGCGCCTATTGAAATCAATAATAATGATATCAGCATTAATATCACGTGAATAAATTTTATGGAAACCAATTTCTTAGCTCTAATGATCAATTTAAACTGGAACATACAAAACATTGTGTACTGTCCCCAATAATTTGGCAACCCACTGTATATACCAATCTATTGTCCAGAAAAAAGATTCTATACAATTATATATAATTTATTTATAATTATATAAAATTGTATATAATTATAAATATATTATACGATTCCGCAAAAAACAATCCAATCTGTTTCAACCAAATTCTTTTCGTATTGTGCGCTTTCGTTTCGAAGCTGCCTCCCCCCGCTCCACACACACACACACGCGCACATTTAATCCGCTCTTTGTAAAAACCAGACTCCTTATTTATTTTTTCCCCAAAATTTTGAAACTGTTTTTAAATATTTTTTTCATTTTTTTAAAACTTTATTCGTTTTTTGGGGTTTTTGTTTTCTTTTCTCATGCACTTTCCTGCGAACTCCCCTCTTCGTCTGGCAAAATTTATTCCGTGGATTTTTGTCCGACACTGCCAGCAGTTTCATATTAACAACAATCAGTCTCGCTAGGAGCTTCTAATTTTGGGTTCAGGATGCGAACGCTAGAATCGCTGGGATGGCAGCATGGTAGGGTATACAGAGATCCTCCGGCGCTGTAAGCATCAAATTCAGCTCTGCTGAGTTTTATCGATTATAGTGCCAAAAATCGAAAAGGTGGCTGAATTTTCTCTTGAAAATATCCATCTGAGATTTCGAATATTGTCTCGAAATGCCACCTTTTCGGTTCGTCACGCATCTAATTACTTGAATTTCGGAACACTCGCTCTTCAATTTCAATATTTACTTCGATATTTATTTTTAGCAATTTTATCGCCGAATTACTCTCGTTGTGAGATAATAAACATTGATTGTTCGTTTCAGAGCTAGCAAATCTCCGTTCGCGGATCTGATGAAGGAATACGTCGAGGCCGAAGAAAAGGGGAAGATTCACGGAGAATGCTGGCCGTACTTCAAAGCGTGTCCAAAATCGTTGTTTTTACCATCAACGAACAAGTATACGTGAGTTTTCGCACTCGAACGTGATCTGAGATATCGAACACCGATCTGACTAAATATCTGACCGACTGATTTCGCATTGCAGAAAAGATGCGAACCACGACGAAGATGAGGTGAATTTCGACGAGGAACTCAACCAAATTCCTAGTGGTTACGCGCAAGACTCACCGAAGAGAACGCCGACAAGAAACATTATGCATCCAGCAATGTAGAGCTCGATAAGATCCTAGTATTCGTTTGCAATTTCAACGGTGTAGGTATTTATTAAATAGCGAACGAATAGGAGAATGTTCAATGCTCTCAGAGAACCTAATAATCAAACGATTTCAAATATTCCTGTTGAATCGCGTTAGGTTAACTGGTTGATGCATAAGCACACGCGTTGTATTCGATTGATTTGCATTAAAAAACAATTGAATACAAAAATATCAAAATGCAATGATCGTCATATTTTTGACAATTCGACGAGTAAGCTCATTTCACTTCGATTCGTAATTATCCGTCATCGATGATCCTCGCGCCACGCGACGGTGCAATTTAATTTTGCAATGGCAAATATGTAGATCATTGCATAGATCATTAAATTAAAAAGGTCGAGTCGTGTAATTGCGACGTTGTTATTGTTCCGTGGACGGAATTTTCTAGTTGGTTGATGAATGTTTATAAGTATATATATATATATATATATATATATATATATATATATATATTGTTGAAATTTAGATTATTATTTATTCATATTAATATAAAAGTAGTTGTGTGGTAAGCGAGTAATTAAGGAAACGGGACTCAGGGAAAAATGGGGGGGTAGAATCGACACATTTTGCGTACGATGGTGGTTACTTAGTTTACAATGAGAATCATGCGAAAATGTATTAATACAAGTAGATCCTGAGAAAAAAGATTATATATAGTGAGATGGAATTATGTTTTATACAATTAAAACGGACCAATTTTTTATATTTAATGTTTTATAATTGATTTTTCATTTTATGTAGCGATCTAACATGGAAAGAACACCAGAAGGGGTTGAAAAAATATTTCTTGGGAATTAATTTTTAATTTTTTTAAGTGAGTCTAGGTCCGATTGAAAAACTGTATGGAAATTTGCAACTGTTAATTGCACGCGTTTTGAACGTGCTGCGATCATTTTTGTACGCTTGTATTTATATGATTTAGTGAAAATTTAGAGAATCTCATGCTCGCAAATATCGATTCATATGCTTTTATTAGGGGCTCACGAATAGTTAGTCGAATCGAATCGAATAGTTGTATTCGATTCCAAATTTGGAACGAATATTCGAATGGTTTGAATTATTTGAACTATTCGAACGATTCGAATTATTCGAATTATTTAAACTTTTCAAATAGTTTAAGTTATTTGCATTTTTTCAAATAACTAATTTTGTTGTTAAATAATTGTTCTAGGAAAAATTTCGGAAATTTCAACGAAATTCAATAAAACGCAGTTTCTTTGCCAAATTCATTTGTTGAAAAGAGTTTTCAGTCGTTAATAAGTGCACAAAAATTGTTAAAAACAAAATAGCTAACTTGTAAATCATTCAAAATAATTACAAAGATAATAGATTACAATCGAATAAATAATTAGAAACAAAACTAGTAAAAAAAATAGCAACAGTTTCCCCCCTTGATTTTTTTACATAAAAATTTCGAATTAACTCAACCTAATAAAATTAATACTCAAAACATAAAATTGCGTTTCTTTTCCATAAAAGACTCTATTATTCTACAAATATTAGCATTTTTTAAATAATTCGAAACGTTCGAATTATTCGAATATTCGAACTATTCGATTTGAAATTCGCATCGAATTATTCGATTCGATTCGATTCGTCGCGGATAATTCGATAGTTCGAATATTCGCACACCCCTAGCTTTTATCTTTAGCTATGATAATTGTAAGTAGGTATAAAAACGTATCAACTGAAAGACAATGTAAGATTAAAAAATAGACAGTTACAGGAATGATACGAATGTACTTATTACGTCACGCGTGTGGATTTAAAAAAATAATTTGTACCGTATTCGGAAACCCCTCGAAGAAAGTTATTTTTGCAAACGAACCGTTGATTTTTGCTAACCAAAACTATTACAGCACATCCATACGACTCACGTTTCGAAAATACATTTATAACATTTCTAAAAAATACCTTTTTTTCATTTCACGTCGTTTGACCTTGTATTATCAGCGTTAAAATGTACCCGTTTTTGAACGTACCAAATTATTCTATTTGCCACGCAACTACAACATATCAATATCGCAATACGAGATATCATCCGAGCGTAATTGAAGAATATACCATTGCGGCGTGAGTAATATTTTTCACTTGAGCGTGTACGTAAGAAGAAAAATCGAAAGAATGTTTTTACAGTAAAGTAGCTCATTAAATACAATTTAATTTTGTACATAGCACTCTGTATTATATCTGCATCAAGAAACGACCAGTTGTTCGAGTTTTACTAATTTCTACTAGCCTGATGAAAGAAAAAAAAATGGAATTTTTTTAACAACAAGATCGTTTTATTTTTGACCCCTTTTGATTTATTTGCCACGTTCACAGGATTCATACTCGTTTCGATGAACGAGGTGGATATTGGTCAATTCTATATCCTCTTGCCATATTTTTATCAGTTTATATACCAACCACTTTACTTTTGCACTCATTTCACAAATAATTCTAAGCAAACCAATCTACGTAAAATAAGTCCAATGCGATGATTCTGGCCGAATCGCGTAATTTTTGTTGTCGAAGACGAATAACGTTCCTAAAAACATTAACGCGTAAATAGAACTAACTTTGATTTGATAATAATCAACGAAAGATAGGATAACCACACAAGTGGAATTGAAAATGACCGATGATTCCGCATTTTTCAGAATGTAATTGGCTCAAAATTACCAAGATGGCAAATTAAAATTTGATTTGAATAATAAACATTTTTTGAAACTACGATCGTGAAAATTAACTTAAATTCTTACCCAACTTACGCGTGAACTGTGTTCAGCTCGAGCAAACGCGGAACCATTTTTTTATTCTTATATCGTTTTAAACAAACTGGTCGCTAAAAATAGTCATTTCGAGAACGATTTTGTAATTTGAATAAAAATCTGAGAAACACATAAGCGTTGTACTTTTTATTTCTACAATAGCGAAGAGATATAGTTGATAATAATTACCAAAAAAAATACTTGTGAAAAATACCGGTGAGATCGTTTTGCAGCACATCGTTTCGAGGAACTTGTCGTCATCTCTGGGAATGTTCCTGAAATGACGCTTTCAAATAAACACGCTTAAAGTTATTATTTTTAAATTGTATTCTATAAAGATTTTGTTTTTATATTTCGAACTGACAATGAGAAACGTGTTCCCGGAATGATGAACTATTTATGTACGCGCTGTAAATTATGAATTGAAAGGTACTTATCTCTTAATTATAATCAATCTTGTGGAAGACATTTATGATAGCTTGCGATCGGTATCAACGATTTTTTACTAGTTATAACTGCGTTCATTAAATTAAGGACCTATTCTACGACGACATATTTTTGTACACTTCCATGAAAATTAATTTCCTTTTTTGTAAAATTACTACGAAGCTCTTTTGTAGAGAATGAAGTTTCCTGTAAAAATATGTGCATCAAAATAAAAAAAAGGTCTCAGTTTTAACCGCAGAAAACGAAAAAAAAATAATTTCATATGCTATTTAAAAGGAAAAACGAAAAATGATCGAGCGTCTCGTAGAATTAAAATATCAAGTTGGCCATTGGGGAGACTTTTTTCTATACCTTAGAGAAACTTTTGAGGTGATGGCAACAAAACTTTTTTTTACCACTTTAATAATTATATCGGGCTAATTTTTTTGATATCATTATGGGTAGTCTTTTTTCTCGAGTATTGGTAACCGCAAAGGTAGATAAGCGTGTGAAACAGTCGCGCATGTACATCCTTAATTGGTTTTCGCATAAAAAGCTCGCTGCTTATTCATTCGAAAGCATCGTAGTAGTTTTTACCGCGCTAATCAACACGTGATACTTGAACAAAACGTAACAGATAACGTCTAGTTCAAAACATTGAAGCGGGATGGTGTAAGAACCAGTGAAAACGTTCCACCAATCAGCTACGACCACATGTTCTGTAAAAACGATGACAGACTTATAACCGGTGCTGCCAGAACGTGATGCCGCCAGAACGTGGCCCGCGTGTGCACTACTCAATCAAACATCGGCATGTCGGTGTGGCGCAACGCGTTCGGCTCGCTTCGGAAGACCGATCGAACACGAACCAAGGTTCGGCCGCGCTCAAGATTATCAACCTCGCAGCCCCATTGGGTGGCGAACGAACCTGAATGATGCTTCGGGTCGTTCGGGCTTCCGAAGTGAGCCGAACGCTCTACGCCGCACCGACATGCTGCTGTTCGATTGTGTAGTGCACGCTCGATCCACGTTCTGGCAGCACAGGGCGCAACACTGCGACAGCAGCGACAGACGACAGTCAACGCGTGCGTAAGTTACGTCGTACGTGTTGTATCTTATATTACGTGCAGGCGAAAGCGGTCGTTGTCGTTGTAACAAAGCGGTGCCAGAGGCAGGTTGCATTGAGTTGCGTGTCCCGTAGTTCGTTCTCAAAACATGAAAAATATTTCAACTTAATATCCGTATAAAATGTCTCTATCGTCTCTCAACCCGTGTTACATGCCATCAAAAAATGTGACGAATACGAATATAGACAAATATCGAATGAAAGCTATGGAAATCAATCGAGTGAGTTTGCTCCTAACTTTCGGATCCGGCATGGTGTTTGCTGTCATTAGCACATTGCTATCACGCTATTTGCAAGAACTGTCATCTGGATATGTAGGTGAGTAGAAATTGATGCTGTGAATTACGACACGTTATTTCGTGTCAACTAGGCTCAAATAGTTGTTAAGAGTGTCAAATTTATAACCATTCGTGTAAGATCGATGTTGATAGTTGCATAGAAATATATGTATTCTACGAGTATAACCAAATGATCCTCGATTTTGTATCGCTTGCTTTCTAGTCAACGACAACCGACGAGTGTTTGCACCGCTGCCATCGGAAAATTTCTTAGGAATCCACGACGAGGGAACATTGAGCCTGTCCTTGCGCAGTTCCGAGATCGATAGAATCAGGCCAATAAATGATGCGGCATCCGAAGCGGAAGCTTTGGGGTCATTACATTTGGCTTTGGAAATGAAGTTGTCGGGAAAACAGAAAAAAGCTATAAAACTGTTTCAACACGCCGTTGCTCTAGCGCCGAAGCATCCCGATGTCTTGAACCATTATGGAGAATTTTTAGAGCACACGCAAAAAGATGTAATTAAGGCTGATGAATTTTATGTTCGCGCGCTCACTTATGAACCAAATCACGAGGGAGCTTTAGCCAATCGGCAACGAACAGCGAGAGTCGTCGATGAAATGGACAGACGAACGCTGGGAAGAATAGATGAAAAACGAAATGCTCTTTCTGCCATACCTGATAGTAACGCTGCTCTTCGTCGAGCTAAGAAAGAAGCATATTTTCAACATATTTACCATACAGTTGGTATCGAAGGAAATACCATGAACTTGGCACAAACCAGAGCTATAGTTGAAACGAGAACAGCAGTTGCGGGGAAAAGTATCGATGAACATAATGAGATTTTAGGATTGGATGCTGCAATGAAATACATCAATGCCACTTTAGTGAACAGGTAAACGGAAATATTATCATCTTCGAACCTACCTTACCGTAATCGAAAATTAATCTGTGAAATATGATTGTTAACAAAGCGAGCTGAATTTGAATTAACCATTCCGCATAAATTTTGACTGCTGGTATTAGATTTTTCATTGTTGCATATAACACTAGTAGCACGTACTGATATGAGCGATATGTATACGTATAATTACTTTAAAGAATATATGCATGCAGAGCATCAAATTTTTAATCAGCAGTCGTTGAACTAATTTTTTGGCTGATGAACATCTTGCCAAATACAGCTAATTTTGTGACTGTGTATGTGGGTGTGTGTACAGAACAGTCTTGTTTCCTTCCGATCAGGCAACTGCCACCCCGGAATAGAAATATGCACGAAACTGCTTGGACTTACATTTGTTTCTTGAATGTTTCTTATTGTAGCATTATTAACTAGCAATCGAACTGTGGCTTAATGCTGTTATGCTTCTGCTCAGATTAAATGCTCCTGACTGGAATGCTTATAGCACAGCTTGTTGCGGGTCTGACACTGAGCAGAGTTTTAAGACGTGAGCAATAACTTTCAAATGTTTTCACCAAAACATCTTTGTAAATATTTCACCGAATCGTGTGCTTTGTGACGATAAGCGATCACTTGAAACTCACCCAATTGGTGTTATTGTTGAAATGTATTTTTTGAACCCAGAAAATTGAAAATGATACCAATTCTCAGTCTTGTCATTTCTTTAATTTTAATAGCTCAAGCAATAATTAGTGAAAATCAGTCACGAAAATATTATCGTTTACTTCGCATAATTTTGTTGATGTGCAACCTGCTAGATCACCACGTTTTTGTCAGCATGGATAACAAGTATATTAACGATATCCTACACATTGTACGATTTTCTTTCCAGAGTTGGCTCTATTTCTATCAAAGATATAACAGAGATTCATAAACGCGTCTTGGGGCATGTAGATCCTGTGGAAAGCGGGCAATTCCGTCGAACACAAGTATATGTCGGAGGGCATGTGCCACCCGGACCTGGGGATATTCATATGTTGATGGAGCAATTTTCGTTGTGGTTGAACAGCGAAAATGCAGTCAGAATGCACCCAGTGAGGTAACATGCAATTGCATTCAGTGTTCCAAGTTTGAGATATTATTTATCATAAATTAAATCTGTTCATTATTGCAGGTATGCCGCCTTAGCTCATTACAAGCTAGTTCATATTCATCCATTCTCTGACGGTAATGGCAGAACATCGAGGCTCTTAATGAACATGATTCTAATGCAAGCAGGCTATCCTCCGGTCATCATACATAAACAGCATCGACATAAGTATTACGAATATTTACAATTAGCGAATACAGGTGATGTTCGACCGTTTGTCAGATTTATTGGAGAATGTACAGAACAAACTTTAGATCTATTTTTATGGGCTACCAGTGAGTTCTCGAAACAAGTACCTGCCTTAGGACAAGACTCTCTTCTATCAGAAAATCAAAATACGATTCTGTTGAATGATGATGGCAGCGGCGATTATGAAAATGATTGATTAGTCAAATTTATCTTACTAGGCAAAAATTATCTCACGATACGTATGTGCGCGATATCGCATATACATGCCGAAAGGCGATATACATATGTATATATGCGTATATATAGTTAGATTATACCTGATTATTTACCAATCACGAAGAATTCGCAATCGGTACGTATACTACATTGCAGATTTCACGATTTACTAAACGTACTGTTTACAATAAAATTGTGAATTCTGTTCCTCAAGTCTTGAAAGATTTTTAATTTATAAATATAGCCTCGAAGTATTATCTTATAATATTTTAGCACCATCAACATTGCTTTAATAAATAGCGATGAGTGTAATATAGTCTGATCATATAGGACATGTAATTTGCCGATTGTATATGAAGCAAGTTGCCTTATCCATCCATTAAATTAATATAATGGTCCATTTCTGAGATTATTGTAAAGTCGAGGCTAAGTAGTTGAGAATGTGAAGTTTGTTTCAATGCCAATGTATCATTACCAAGATTATTGACATGTATTTCAGAGTATCTACCAGTTTATGCTGTCTTAAAAAAAAAAAACACGTCGTTAGACTTGATTGACAAGATAAAAATAAACTTCACATTCTTGTGTATCTTATTGAAAATAAGTATTGGTCAAATACTTTTGTACATTAATGTAAAAAAAAATCATTGAAATATTATAAAAGACTGTGATGTGACGTGTAAAGAATATTGTGATCTATTGGTCAGTACAACAAAACAACGCACAACTTCTTTCAAGTTTGCTATCGTTACACGTGTAATGATGATGGTAACGATGATTATTAATATAATTATTTAGAAAAATGTATATTTACAGTCCGAATTGAATTCGCAAAGTCGAAGTACATATTTGGGATGAAACCGACGAACACTTGCTGGTCAAGTAATGGTAAATTATATTTACTAGAATACTAACGAAATGGTAATTACCTAGGATATGTAATTCTCCGCATAAAAACAATTGTACTAATTTATGGTTCTAATTGGCTTATCAAATTATAGTTTCTGTAGATTTCATTGAGGTCTCTAGTTTTTCGATAATGCTTTGAATACAATTATTGCCAACTGGATACACAGAAGTTCGAAATGAATTTAAAAATATGCTGTATAAAAACGATTCAGGTGTACTTCAGATGTAACACTGTAATGATACTAGTAATTTATTTATCAACTAGAGTGTTCGCTCCAAAAATAAAGATTTTAATTTATTATTCAAATGTATTTATTGTTTTCAAAGATCTCCCATTTGTACAAAGATTTCAATGATTTTGTCTCGATCCACTCGTCAACATTAATATCATGATACGAAGCAGCTGTAACGAACGGAATTCACAATATTATATTCGATAATTTTGATGGATACACAGGAATTCTGTGTGGTCAGTTAATCATTTATACTTGTATGGGACTTTTATTTTGTACCATTATATCCAACGATCGAGTCTCACTTGCAAGAGTGCCGAACGGAAAGCATGGATAATAAGATTTGGATTCGAAGGAAAAAAAATATCACAATTTGTATATCTTCAGATAAAATTGATCATGTTCATTGTTCAGCACCAACAGATGAGCAGAGAATTTATTCGACAGGACTCATTTATTGAGGCAGACTTGTTATGGATTCTCTCGATTACTCGCATACGCTAGATAATAAATCTACATGTATATTTTACCTAGTATACTGCACTTAGACATTGTTTTACTTTAACACGTTATTATTTATCACGTATATTCTGCATGTGCAGGGTGAGGTTCTTTGATTCAATGTGTGAGCGTGTCGCAGCCAATGAAACAAGTCTGTCCTACGATTGTGGAAGCGCTAAGTCAGCTACGAATAATATGCTTTCGCACCGCTGGTTCTGTTTCAGTTAAAGAAATACTTTCCAATCACAAATAAATGCAAACGTTGAAAGATGAAGCTGAACTATGATTAGGTACAAAAAAAAATGAATACATAAAAATTGTGGAAGAAGTGGATAAACATGCTATTTACACGTAAGACCAATTTACTGGCTCTAAGGAAGAGCGACAAACAAATTGACAACAGAAACGTGATTAAAAATGAGACGACAAGAGACTGGTTGTTTTGGTTATTTTATTCATAAAGCAACAACGTGTCATCTCAATAATACATTGTGTTTCCAAAATGCGATGCCGCGTTTGTCAATGAAAACGTCAGGGACATACATCTCTAACGAAGGTAAGACAACTTGTTGAAATCAATAAGCAAACGTTACATAATATTCGACCTTACAAGTAATATTCTAGTTATCTTAATATCCGAGTTTTTCTTTTTGATTCGTTAAACTATTTGCATATAAAAAATAATAGGTATTTAAAAGGTTTTTTTTCACGTTAATAAGCTTTCATCACATTTCACCACGTTTTGGAATTATTATGCGAGGAAAGTGTGGGTACCTCGGTGTAACGCATTCCTGGATAATGTCATGTATACAATTTGCGTTCGTTAGTAGATAATGATTTGATGAATTTGTTAAGCGTCTAGGGTAAAAATGTTACATGCTAAAAATAGTGCATATCAATTTCAAATACGTACCATGGATTTACAAAAATTACATTCTATTTGCCAGAAGAAAAATTAGATTTGCTACTTAGGATGTTAAAAAATACAGTGTGATTTTCTTCCTATCAGCGTTTTCAACTATGTAATAACTGAAACTAGTGTACCACGCATAAGCATCATTTCTGTAACAATTCAGAAAGTCCTGGTACCCAACAACGTGCAGCGTGTTGTTTGAAACTCTTACCATCTTAATCAGCCGCAAGTAATACTCGAACAGTTCACTTATATCTCGGTTGATAATACTCGAGAAGCTCTTAATTCTAACAATCAATAGTAATACTTATAACAATAGTTTTTTCATACAATTTCAAAACAGCTGAGATCTACTCAACGTATTCATCTTCCAAATCTCCCACAATATCAGATATATGCACTCAATACCAGATGTATCTTTCTGACAGCCCAAAAATAAGTTTCAAACAAAACGGACAAAAAAACTTGATGCGAACGTATTTTTCATACGGGATTAAATATTTGAGCAATACGCCAACTGACCAGTTGATCTTTTCTCAGAACGGCACGAGGGTTCGATTTTGGAATGGAGAGAAAAATTGTTGATAGGTGAACTGACTCAGTTCCTTGGACACTGGTGATTCTAATTTCCTAATAGCCGTATCATTTCACGTGTTAAACTGCTTTTCTTGCTACGTAGACGATTGTATTTCAGGATCTAGCAAATAATTGTTAACAACGATATTTCTACCCGGAGTAGTTGAAAAGTGAATGCAATTGATCCTACCCCAAATGATCTTTACGCGCCACAGAATCGGATATCTTATCACTGGGTTTGGTCACTTATTCCAAGATCATAGGACATTGATCAACAGTTTTTGTTTGTGGCTGGAAACGTGATATGTAGAAAAAAAATACTCGTACATGATCGATGCAAAGGCTTATCAAAACACAAAGTATGTTCCAAAATTCTAATAAGATTTTAATCACACATTTCCATAGTTACAATCAGGAATTATTTTATTGAGATGAATCGAGTTATAATATTATTAATACGTAACTAAATACTCAGAACCCAGCGGTTCGATGCAGAGTTACCAGTAAGTTTCTTACAGCGAAAAGTTACTTTTGAAATCAGTCGTTATTTGGTTTAATACGAGTTTCTCTCGCCAAATTTTAAAAACCACTCGTAAGACAGCGTAACAAACGATGATTCAACTAGGCAATCGGGTAAACGAATCCACTAATTGTCTGTAGTTGGGTAAATGATCTGAATCATGGGAACGAGCGAGTTCGCAAAAATAAGATCATGCATTCGTGCATTTTTCAATCAACGATAATAATCAATGATCGTGCATTAAAAAACAACCGTTAAAATTTGATAAATATTCCGTTGATCGTCGCTCGGTACATTAAAAGCGACAACTCATTTGTCGAAGAAATGGTGTCTGGCAGCGCTTCTGGATTTGGATCATATAATTTGCATCGATAAATATGAAATATTGTCGGGTCAGATTCTGAACGTACTTGAATTTTAAAATTTATTCCTATATTGTAAAGATAAACCTCGCACGATCTTTTTGAGATGTGCTCTTTTTTTTTCTTTAAAATACATCTGAAAGCTGTAGGGATAAAATTGTGTTATTCGTGCGAATAGATTAACTTTAGTTAACTTTAGCGAACCTGCCGCGCCTGTACGAGAGAACAAAGTGTAATTATGGTTTTTATTGGTTTAGTATAAAAATGAAATACAGAACAATTTTTTAGTTTACTCCTTTCGATAAAAGAATAGGTGGAATTCACCGGTGGTAAACTTTCAACTCAATCGTTCGTAACACATGGTTTCACATTAAAATTTAAAAACTGCAAAATATGCTTCATCAAACTGAAATCGAAAATCACACAAAAATCCGGATGAGTGATCGAAAGAACTCGGCAATTTTATGTAACCACTGTTCCATCGATTTACTTTGCCATAATAAAAGTGAGCATCGTATAGAAAATGAGGAGGATCGAACGAGAATTACTGAATTGATCGTACCGTGGAAATCTAAATCAGGGATATTTTGCATGCGAGATTTAATAGACAGGGTGGCATTCGTGGTGAGTTTACACTACAGTTTAGCTCACAGTTTCAATTCCAGCACAATTTTGCAACAACTAAGCAAAGAACGTCGTAGTTCTTAATCCTATAGACTAGACATTAGAAACATAAATTTATAGCATTATTTATTATTGTATCATAGAATATCACGCGATCGGATTCCAGATGTGATGTTTTGTGATTCTCTTTATCAAAATTACCAGCTGCATGTGCGAAGAACTCGATAATGCTAGTTCTCGAGATACTCTCAGGGGACAAAAATATGATGATGGTTAGTGTACGTTTAAATATGTACATCGCAATATCAAATTAATGTTACCGATACGAATTGTATTGCAGAAAAAGAAAAGAAATGAGCCCGGACTGGAAATCAATTATCCTACTCGTTATGCGAATTGTTGAAATTTTAAACTTTAATCACGTTGCGGAATTACTGTATAAAGATGAATTAGTGTAAACTCGCCCCAGAGGTGGTGATACATCCTATATATTAAATTTGTGTGTATATCAAATCTTGACATTTACGTTTAGTTGTATCGTGTGTTGCGCGTACGTGTCATCTTCTGGCTAATTTGTTCTTCTTGGACAAGTTGACCGCGAAATTGACTGACTTGATCCAACGCT
This sequence comes from Arge pagana, assembly GCA_963969455.1. Lineage (NCBI taxonomy): Eukaryota > Metazoa > Arthropoda > Insecta > Hymenoptera > Argidae > Arge > Arge pagana. The sequence continues at coordinate 15,382,315 of OZ018311.1, read as the reverse complement.
GTATTCATCATGTCACGCTGCTGCCGCAATAGTTCTTCCCACTTTTGAGCATAGGCTGCAACAAACAATATTTAATCCTGTCAAAGTCGAGGCATGATTATGTAGTAAGCAGTTGGCCGGTTATATGGCGTTACGGTGTTTAGTCACGATGATTGGATGACCTTCGCGATGCGATAATCACATCCCCTTGTATCCACTAGACAATTATAAATTTTCATTAAATCAATGAACTGTAAATAAAATAACATTGTTGGACAACAGAGAATAATCAGATGTTTCGTGCGAAGCTTGTGAGTATGGAAACGACGAAAACTATGCGTATTCTAATATAATTATCTTAGTTATTGATCCATATGCCTGTAATAAACTCGATAAGACGTTCATTTGGGTGGTTATATAGTTACACTTGTATCAATAACACTCGCGTACCTGTGATGTTTGATTACGTGATTACTAACAAATACAAGCATTTCATACGATTTCAGAAGATTATCTCTCAATTTACACGACATAATATAACAATAAGTGAATAATTCCTTACACCAATTGTAGTAATATAAACTGAATATAAAAGGCTTACTATGTGACAGTGATCAGTTAGTGCAAATCACACACCGTTATACCAGTCATTGATGCAAGAATACAAAATTGTTACGATTTTGAGAATCCACAAAAATAACATTTATTAACAACTTGATTCATGTACATAGAATAATATGCAACATAGTCTCATCGAAGTAAGGCAGTGCACGCTTAATGATTTCTATCTCTAAATTTATGTACATTAAAACCAAAAAGTTGTTTACGTAACAGAACGAGTTAAGATGGAAACCCGTTGAAAAGAAAAAAGGTTGAGCGTAACCTGGCAGAGTTGAAATAATTACAACAAAGTTAAATTAGCCATCTCTAGAGTTATCGAAACCAATTCAGATTTTCAATTATTTTTAATATTTCATGTGTGATGCCCATCCGACGACTTTGGATAGAAACATTCGAATGACGCTACGTTCTCAAGAGAATCTGCTCGATAAACATTATTTTTGAGGATTTTTTGCAAGTAACAGTGACTTGGTCTATAGTAAGAAAATAATTAGTATTTAGTTAGGATTAAAATAGGATTTTAATGCTTAGGCACTTTTATTGTTTTTCATATTTTCGTACCATCAGAAAATTGCTTTCTCTCTATCAGACGCCTACGTATTTCGAACTGCCTCAGGTAGGGTGACTCAAACTTTGTTCTTTTCCGTCTCAAATCTGCAAGGGTTCCTGGTTTACAATGAGTTTGTACAACAAATGAGAATATTAGATATTGTGATTGCGATATCTCCAAATGAAACTCGAAGATTAGACGATAGCGGACGTATTGAATTGAAACATAACAGAGAAAAAGTTGTCACTGTGTTGTAACGTAATTTCGTTTGTAGATAACAAAAAAGAGATAATTTGATTTTCTTCTTCTTCAGTTGATGTGGATATCTCTAATTGAGGCAATTGATTTTACAGAACTTTTGTCGTTGTAGTTTGCATGGAATCCCAGGTAAATAACAAAATGATGTACGATTCCAGTTATCGAACTATAAAACGAATTCGCTGTGTCGAGTCTAGTATAATATACGGATAATACTTCAGCAATATAGCAGCAAACGATATCGTAGGATAAAATAGAGCACATTGTTTTTTAAATAGCCACACACATGCTAGCCATGCTAAAAGAATAACAGTATAAAAATTCAGTATAAAAATCACAACATATTCATAACTTAGACAAATGCAGACTTAAACATATCGTATCTACAACTTAATATTCTAAACATAATAGTACGGGTAAAAATCGCTGAAAAATCTGTAATAGAGCAAGTCTGAAAAATTAATAATCAAAACTTCAAACATTCTGTCATTCAAAACAATTAGTTATAGTACTGTACAATTATATAGCAATTATGGCTGTCATATAACATCATAAAATCTATTGGTTGATACTTTGTACGTAGAAAAAAATGGCAACATATACAGTAGGTAAAATTGTAAACATAATCAAGTTTTTTAGCAAAGTTATAATCATTTGCCATAATTTTTCACATATTGATTTAGTAACCAGCTGATCGCTAAATTTCGTTTCAGTAGCTGGAACATCTACGACATTAGATAGCATTGATTTGTTGAAGAAATGTATAACGGGATCGGCTGTTGAATCAACGTCTTTAATAATCTCACTATGAATTGATTTATTCCAGTTCAACATTGAAATTTCATTACTAAACAAAACTGGTGCAGTGTCATTTTCATCGTTACATTTTGTCAAGTCAAGATACGAGGAATCCTGGTTTTCAAGGCCAAACACTCCATCTTCTGACACTGGTTCAATATCGAAAGTATGCTCGGCAGAATTGTCGACAGACGACGAATAAAATATCACATTATTTGTCAAATTATCACTAACATTCCCGACGTCTGATGCAATACTCTCGTTAAATGATATTTTTTGCTTAGTTTTTTTGGTAAAAGTACCAGTCCAACTGTACTTCGAACTTTTCTTAACGCCGGACACCGTTGCCCTCCGTGTGTCACTTTTCAGATCACGTGTCGGTGTTATCATCTCAGAAAACGTTCTATTTTGCTTGTCTCCAGTTGTTGATTGTTCAGGATTCGATAATACCTGATTTGCGAGACTTTCCTTCCATAGTTCATCTTGAGGATCGTACCAATGGTTGTCGTTGGATGTCGAACTAACTTCATCATCCGATTGCAATTCAGATGACCAAGGTGAAATGAAATCGTTGTTCCTAGATACCTGACTTTTGGGACTTGAGGGCGATCTTATATCATAACGGAATTCGTCGTTTGCATTATCGCTTATTGTGATCGTTGTATTCAACATTGGATTGCTGCCTCTTCGGTCGCAGATTAATTCGTAGACTGAATTTGCCTTTGTCATTGCCTGAGAATCTGTTATAAAACGCGATGCATCGCGATAATGTTACTATGTTTTCAACCGTCATAACTAATCCATTTATATCCATTTTCCTTCTATTCAAGGCTTCGCGCGTAACAGTCATACATGTAGTAATCCTATATTTCTGGTGGTTTATTCAATAAGTGAATCGTATGGATATCGTCGAATGACGACAAATTGCCGTTGTGCACAGATGTCTAGGTAAAAGCGTTCCACCAGTCTCATCCTCATGCACACGGTATGGAAGGACAGGCATGCAACATTTACTAAGTGCTCGGAAGGCCAAACCGTATAATGCCACCTGTACCTTACGGTTTCCGTATCTTTAATCTTTATGTAGGAACAGGATTAACCATATAGGAGTATTACATATATGATAACACTATGCTCGCGAGTACAATAATAATTTCTCAATAAAAATCTTGGAAAACGTAGTTCGATGGAAATTAATGGCGGCTAACATGGTTGATAATCATCATTTGTCGAAAAAAACAGACAACAGCATAGAAATGAAAGTATAAGAACAATCAGTATTCTCAATGCTATAAGTTTGCATGGGCCATCAAGGCAGAAGAGGTGACGATTCCCTGTATTACTGATAACCGTTCAAAAAATGATCAAGAATTAAATGGACCCCAACCCTGCATGTTGGTTTCAACGAAATGTCATAATCAAAGAATTCGCAATTATGTTTTCATTGATACATTTATATACCGTGGATGCTTGAAAGCGTAACAAATCTCAGGCTATTTCTGTGTGCGTGCCGATGAGGCCAGGACGAGACATAAATGTATGTATATTAAGATGCTTCGTTTGGGACGACTTATTTTTTCTCTCGCTCCATTGGCGGAATATTACTCTAAACATATAAAAAAGGATTTTCACCAAAGATGAGCTCCTAATTTTAATTCTCAGTACTTGCTAAATGTATTTGAAAATTTCCCATTTGATTAACACGTGAATCTTAATTTTTTTTTCTCCAATTATTTTTATCTGTATGGCATTTCACGTTATTCGATTTGTCATAGGCGGAAGTTGAAGAGGAATCTGTACTCTTCAAAAGTGCTTATAGCTGATCTACATTTTGCGAACCGTGTCACCGATAAAAAACCTAAACTCGATTTTTTTTTACCAAATTTTATGGTCTTTTCGTTTTTTCTTGTGAACTATCAACTTTGCAGCAAGATTATATCAATGCTTTTCTATAGAGAATTTAATTTTCTACAAAAAAAAACAACGTAAATCGAATGATGCCACCGAGACCAATCGAATAACGTGAAATATCGCGCAGTTGCAGACAATTTAAAACAAAAAATTAAGATTTATGTGTTATTCAAAACTTCAAATTTATTTAGCGAGTACTCAGAATTAAAATGAGGAGCTCAGGTTTGGTGAGAATTCTTTTTCGTATGTTTAGAGTAAGAAAAAATAAGTCGTCTGAGACGAACCACCCTAATTTGTATATATATGAGAGAGAGAGAGATTAAAATTATGACATCCGGAAGTTTTTCATAAAAAACTGGAATTATATTTTCGGTAAGATAGTAAAAAAAGATGGACATACCTTCTTGATCGTAGTCAACTTCGTGCGTCGCACTGAATACACTATGGGCGTCATTCAAGAATCTAGCTGTATTGTCAACCACCAATTTATGAGTGTCTAACACTTCTTCCTCCAGCAATTGAAGAGCAGATACAGCTTCATGGAAAGTATACAAGTCCTGTGATAATTCTCCTTCCTATTAAACATCAGAAACGCCAAGTTAACCATAACATATCGAGAGGAGCGCTAGAAGTTTCTTGTAAATAACAACCTTTTCTTTATCGGCAAGGTAATTGAAATAGAAATGCGAAAATGTGCAATCCATATTGGATAGTAAGCATGCAGTACGATAGAACACCGTGATTCATTTCACGATAAGACCAACTCTTAGGTCTTACTTGGTCTTTCAAAAAACTGGATATATCTTTTAGCAAAAATACACGATACGCTAACAATTCTCATATGATTATAGTGAAAATTTGTCAGAATTTATTCAATTCAAATGTAGATACAGAAAAGTTACAATAAGTTAAATGATCGAGAAATGAAGTTCCACAATCTTTAGAAAACTTCGACTATCGTAGCTTAGAATCGGGTCAAAAAAATGTATAAGAGTATGACGGTTTTGGAAAGTTGGATGAGGAACTGGGCTTAGATATGGTGAATATCTCGGGGAAGTTGACGGAGGTAGGAGCAATTTTCTGCAATTGAATATGGTTTAGGGATTTAATCGGAATGCAATGTGTTACACAACGAGATTCAGAAAGTGAAAACTAACGATGAATTCGTGAAATTCGTACTAACGAAATTAAGAAGCCGTTGACTTACGTTCAGTGATCGTAGCTGCGCCAAATCGCTATCGGACAGTACACTGTTGTTGGATTCATCTTCTCTTTTTACCGTTCGCTCGTCATCCGGAGTAGAAATTTTCATTTCCGTTGGATCGGTTGCTGCTAATTCTTTGACGCGATCCGCATATCTCAACGTGTTCAGTGAATGTTCACACGAGCTTAATCCAGGACTAATCATAGCGATCTACGAATTAGATCAAGAATTTAGAGATCAATATTACAATTGTAAATACACGATAGAGCGAAACCAACACGGCTTTCTGCTTTCCCAAACTGTTTTGCGCAGCGCATTTACATACCATGCACGTTTTCGACTTTTCTCCGATAAAACTATCCCTGAGAACTTGGGTAAGCTTGCTAGCTCTGAAGGGCAGATGGGTACCCTTACGTCCTAAAGCGCGTATACACTCTTTTAATGCCAGCAAAGATTTGTTGATTTCAGCACCCTCCATTCCTGTATGACGAAACGGTAAGCAACATGTCGGAACGAAAGGAATTGATAAAAAGATTGAGAGTATGTAATTAATTACTTACTCGTCTGTCTGTTGGCAGATGATGTATCAGCACCTCGTTCGTTGCCAGCAAGATCGATCAAAGAGAACTTTCCATGAACTTTGTGAGTCCCTGATGTTCGCGCTATGATTTGGAAAACAGCATGTGACCGCGAAGAATTGGCGTTAGCGCTAGTTTGCCCGCTAGTTCTAGCACTATTCCCATGTTGAATCAATTTTAATACTTCGTCGCACGATTCTACAACTTTTTCAGTCAATCCAACGATTTGCACCTGTGGGAATTCACAACATAAACGACTTATTGAGTTACAAGGCAAATTTGGGGAAACATTGCGACGTATGTCACGGTTACATCAGGTTGTAACCAATTACCGAACGATACGAAAGGAAATAAATTTGATAGCACTGACCTGCTGTTTCCCATCTTCGAGCACTCTCAGTTTTTCCTTATCTGCCAGAAGGTCGAACACTTTGCCGGAGTATATTTCAAAAAAGCTAGCGGAAATGATCAAATTCAAGGATCGATATTTAGCTGACTTTAAGCACTTGAACACGTCTTTAGCAACCATGGCGTATATTCCTTTCTTGCAATCTTGCGTTTTTCCATTGAAATCTCCGCCCATTGTGTGTGTCTTACCACTTCCAGTCTGACCATATGCAAAACACGTTGCCATTCCACCCTCAAAGATGGTTTGCACCAAAGGTTTAGCTGTGTATTTGTAGACTATTTCATTGTTACACGTTTCATCAAAGGCGTAATCGAATCTGAAGAGTTGATTTTCTAGATACTTCGTCAAATCCACCTTTGCCTTAGGTTCATGAACAACCATTTGATCCTTGCTCGGTACACTAATTACATCGACCTCTTTGCGATTTTGTTCTTTACGGTTCAACGGACGCTTTCGCACGCAAACAGTGATCTGATGGTCTTCGACGGCGTCCGTCTCTCGAAGTGGTCTGAAATCTATGCTGTTTTGGTATTCCCTAGAACAAAAAAATTGCAGTAATAACAGTTGCTTTGAAATAAACATTAATATATCAAATTCGTATATCAAGAATGTATGAAACGATTGAATGAAAAATGATTTACCTAATCATAGCAAGGAATTCCCAGTTAGGATTTCCTGGATCTAAGTTCATCAAAGCCTCCTTTTCTTCCTTCAACTCGGCTTGTCGCTGCCTCCTCTCTTCTCGATTCTTCTTAAGCCTTTCCACTTCTTTCACAACGTTCGACCTTCGCCCTCGACCATTCTCGACGGGTGCGGCAAGTTGTTGTATTTGTTGCTGCATCTGAACTGTTTGTTGTTGAAAAGTTCTTATTTTGGTTGTTCTTTCAAGACCAGGAGCACTAGGTGGGATTGGGTTAACTGGCGTGATTGGCATATTTTCCACTTCACGTTTACCCGTGACCGTGTCGCCGTGACCATTCAATGGTGGCATGGTTGGAATTATATTTGTGGGTCGTCCTGATCGACCAAGTTGCCTATTCGACCCAGCTGCAATAATAAAACAAACGTTTCACTTAATCTGTTAGTATTTCAACGTCCTACGTAACATTCCTACAGCGTATCGTCGAACAACGACGCTTTTCCCTCTTATTTCACTGAACTTCGATGGAAGATTATGAAAATTGGAAAACAAACGTACAGCGATATCGACGTAAAGGTAAAAAGATGTTTAACTCGAAGCATAAAATAGATTTTACACGCGTAACACACATGCCTATGGATCTCATCGATCAATACCTTTATTATCACTCATATTTTGCGTCGAAGCCTTTATCGCATTTTCTCGTTTATCGTCGAGAATTCTATTTTGTTTTCCAAAACAATAAGTCAACGGATCGAATCTCATTTCACGACTGTTAACAAATTTATTTCCAAACAACCGAACAAAGAATAACAAAGATAACAATAGTACACGCTGCGAGATCCTCAACGTTACACTGTCGGAGGTCCTTGCCCTTGTGCCTCGGATATAGCGTCCGATTATCGATATTTTCATAGAGGCATAACTCCGGACAGTGTCTACTGTTGTCAATATTACTGCATTTGTCGCTAAGATACCAGCCGGAAACATTAGCAGTGTATAGGTATTTCCTTATCGGACAGTCATCGCAATTCCAATATCCAACAACAGAAACGTTACAAAAATGGAAAAAAAGAAATAAAAAAAAAAAAAAGAAATATATCACATTGGAACGTCTCAGGTTTGAAGGATACGTACACTTACCTTTAACTGGAATGGATGCCCTCGTCGTATTCTGCAACCGGAAAACAAGAAAAGATTAATCGAGCGCATAACATTTGCATCAAACGAATACCATGTGCTCTAAGCAGAGGCATAAAAGAGATAACAACAGCAAAAATCAGTGCTGAAAAAAAAAACACAATAATTCTGAAGCATAGTGTATGGATGATTCGTAAAGCTAGGAGGACAATGATTACACGCGTGAGATCTGATTTTTTCGAATTATGTCGAATGTTTGATCGAGTAGCGTTATATAATATCTTGTCTCACGAGACCAATGGGAAGAAATCTGTGCACAGTATCGCTTACATATCGTCGAATTTTTAACGTAACGTGATGCGGCAATAACCTATCCCAGGCGTGTCGTATCACGGAGCTAGTCGTAGAAATAAAGTAACATAAAACGCTATGCATCGATTACTCTCAATTAATATCGAACACTTAAAAGAGGGTATTCTAGTGTAGAATTAAAAAAAAAATCTTTTCCCGCATACTTTCAAAGTCGAAATTATATTCTCCAAAGAGATTAAATTTTTTTTCACTTATTCGCGGATTTATAGCTATTCTTCTTTTTTCGACACGGTTAATCTGATACACGCAAGTTCTAATGAACTGATTTACTTGAAATTCGGCATGGACCTTCTCTATGTAAGTCTCTATTGTCCGTACCAGAATCATGTGAAAATTTAGTTTTTTACTATTTTTTAAAAATTCAAACCTCCAACTAAAAAAAGGCAAAAAATTTCTCCTCAGGTAGGGACTGTAACGACATTTTTACTAATTAGGATTGTTTTTTCTCAAGATGACTAGAAGAGTTGAAATCGTGTCAACCAGGAGGCGCCATTTTTTCTGTATCTCCCACTTTACCAGCCTCTCACTTTTCGAAAGATGATTTTTTTTTTTTGAAATTTTTGTTTGTGTGTTTCTAAAAAATTGGTGAATATCTAGTAAGACAATGAATGGTCAAAATATTTTCTATCTTTTTTTTTATTCGAATTTTAAAAACGTCCAGAAATACCCCCTCTAGACTAGAATACCCTCTTAATCGCAAAAAAAATTATATATGAAGTATTCTATGTCAACTCAACTATCTACTTCCATCGAGGTCTCAAAAAATCCTGAAAAAATTCCAGGTGGTTTGAGTACTTGAAAAAAGTTTTGGGAATTTTTCCAGATTTTTGCGGCGATTTTCGAAAATTTACTGTTTTTACTTTATTTAGTATTCAAAAAATTACTCCGATGATATATTCGTACATAAAATTTGTCCTTTCTCAGCTGCCTGTTGAAACTATTTTCCGATTTTTCAAATCAATTTTTGTAACTACCTGGAACTTTTTCAGGTTTTTTTTGAGGTCTCGATGGAAATAGGTGGCTGAGTTGAGAGAGAACGCTCTATATATGTACAGAATTTCGACGATGAGCCGCACTTGCGTCAGAACATTGGCGAGACAAAAAAGCAGGTGTATCGGATGAAATTTAGAGAAAAAAAAAATAAAAAATAAAAAATAAAAATTGAACCAATAAAAGAAGACATCACGTTTGTACTATTCTCAGTGATGAAAATCGCAAGATCGATAGACTTGTTTTCACATATTAACGGAAATATTACGCTTCTGTTTACTGATAGAAATGAATATTTTTGCTTTGAAGATGCGTGCAATTCTAAAAGATACACAGAGCGTGTAGCAATAAGAAGGACGTTGGTTGCAGATAAATAGTCCGTGCTACAAGACCAAAAAATCTAGTGCACGCGCACTCGAGTGTGGCTTTTCGAGAGAAACGCTTCGTATACAAAACGACTACTTGACGTGAAACGTTAACGGACAATAGAAATAACGAGACAAGAAGAACCATGTGCAATCTTGTAGCAGAAAAGATGTTTTTCCCCATTCGAGTTCCCCTCAAACGGTTCGACACGTACATTCAACAAGTAGGTGCAGATGAAATCGACTAAATTTACGATAACAATTAGCTAATCGCTTCGTCAAAAATAGAACTGCGACGGTGACATGAAGCCAAAATTACGGAAACTGTGACAACTGTAATTGGTATTCGTAGTGATTAATGGAAAACAATCAAATTTTTCCAATTGTCGAAAATTGAAAAAAATATCGTTATTATTAAAAATGGATAGTAAGTACGTGATAAAAAAATGTGCAAAAAGTCAAAATTTGCAAGTCACTTTAGAAAAAAGATATGACGCTTAAACCTTAGAAATCACGTATAAAATATTTTGAAAACGTTACGGGCAAAAAACCGAAATTTGTTACCTTGTAAGTGGGACATAAAAAAAATCTCAAACTTTAGCTGGAAAGTTCTTTCGAAGGGTACACGGAAATGTGAAAGAATCGAGGAAATCAAAAATCAGGATTTTTCAAATTGTCCGATTTGGCGTGGATCGCCCCGTAGGTATACATGTATGTATGCAGTAGTATGGAAATTAGATTGTAGTTGAAATTTGTTTGCAGACACAACGGATAGGATAATAACGAGAGGTGAATGGAGCTCGTACTGTGTACAGTGCAACGCACACTCGACCTTGGGCGCGTACAAGCTGTTCCGCGTCCGTACCCCAAACGAATAGATATACAATAATACATAAGAGCTAATCGGTGCACGCGCAGGTGTACGTATATGCGTGTACATTTGCGTGCGTACAGCTAACATCCGAGCCTGAAGAGGATCGCAGCGGTAAGAAGAGACCAGAAGAGAGAGCGAGCGAGAGAGGAAGGAGATGGGCATTTTGGTCGCGTTACGGATCGTTGATTGGGAAAAGGAGGAAGCGTTACCGAAAGCCGAGATGTTACTCGTACAGGAAGGGTTGCCGAACTAAGGCCATTTCTCGAGGCCTGATGATCGCGTCTGAGGGATCCTTCGTCCTGGTTGTCGTACTCGTCGAGACCTTCGTCTTCGTCACCGGAGGAGTCCTGCTTCACGTTTTTTTGCAATATACGTTTAATCACGACATAGACACGTGGGGAAGTTCAGAGGGAAGGAAAAAACGAAACGTGATACGCGAACGACGCGTTTTGTACGTATCTCGATGTACGTACGTTCAAAGGTGTTTAAAATAATAAAAGTACAAGATAAGAGTACAAAATAATAAAAGTACGCGCGGAGTCAGTGATATTGCGGGGATAAATGTAAAGGATCAAGAGCGAAAAATATGGGAAATTGAGCAGATAAGAAAATAATGGGAAAACGTATTTTCGAGGATATTTCCAACAGTTTTTAGTCATTTTTTGTTATTTTATCCCAACGTGTCGTCGATCCGCCGTTGATCCACGCGAAGAGCAGCGTCCATATGATGAGAAAATTCATTACAATGGTAGCGAGTTGGACACATCTGCTTTGTACATAGTTGAGTATATCTCCTTGAGAATATTTCCTCAATTTTCATTTAACGCTCTCGGTTATTGTTTTTATTAATTCAATGCGTCTTGATTATTTCGTACGTAATAATTCCATGCATCGTTATTATTGCGGGGACATAGTAATAGATTTTTCGGCGGCGAGGGTAGAAAACTACGTGGGCGAATAAATTTTAAAATAAAACGATGAATACCGACGACGGAGGAGCGATTCGCTGTTACATGACACAGCGCGTTTGTAAGAACCTATTGCGATGGATAAATACCATTCGGATGTCCTTCTGTACACCGTGGTTTTTCTGTAACACCAGCGACGGAATTCCCATGGGGATAATTATTCGACAAGAAATAATACGACGTTCGGTTGCAATCGGATTGTCAGTCACAGATCCACGCTGAAGTGGATATATCTACGTTTTCATTTCTTATTATTTATTTTTTAAATTCAAATAAATAATTCATTATTTCTACGCCCTTAAATTATAATGAGAAGCAACGTATGACCAGCAAAAAAGTGCCTGAATTAGGAAAAAAAAAATCGTGAATCGTAATTATTTATCGCCAGTCGAGGTTAACGAGTTTAGGTGAGAATTTCAATATAAACCGTGCATCGGACAGCGTGAGTTGAAAATCGATACCATGACTGAATATTCTGCTAAAGAAATTATAGTAAATTAAGAATATGAGAAAATATGATTGAAAAATAAATCCAATCAAATATTATTACATTTATTATAAATATATTTGATATATTAATTTTTACGCGTACAGCAAATGTTTCAACGAGTATTCAGTTAGAATTTATGCTGTAAGATGTTCACAGTGATGCATTTTCGCAGATCAGAGCATTTCCCATATTCTCTCGCGATATATTGTCTTAGAATAATTCGTCTTATCTTATGAAAATTGGATCCCGGTCAAATTCATTGAAACTTTAATATGCACAATTATGTTGCGCGAATTTCATTTGTATACGAAGATCTGCAGATGCGTGTAGTTCGTGAGATGTACTGTGATGGAAAAAGCGTCTTCGAGTCCTCGAATATTCGTTGGGTAACACAAAATACAACATTTTTCAAGGTTGTTATTCGAGATAGACTTGAGATTGGTGTTATTATTCGTTAGGGCCGTCGATATGTTAGAATTCAAATAGACCAGCATAGTTGCATTGCGAAGACACTTAAGTGTACAGCGATGATTCGTTACCAGCGTGAATTATTGTGCGAACTGCATTCAGAAGTACAAGTAAAGGTGACAAAAATCAAATCGACGTAACGCCATTTATTTAATCGTCTGTTTTTTCACTACCCGCCTCGGAATATTGGTGAATCATGATCGCGCGAGAGACCAGAAGTGTACAATCATCGTTACTTTCGCAAACGGATGATGAGAAATCGATACTTTTCGAAATTATAGCCCGATTACGACCGGAGTCGACGCCGTATTATACGATTGGATGTTGGTACCATGCCCGGGAAGTTGTCACCGCACTTTTGAAATTTCGTAATTCTGACGTTTTTTCCAGGTTGTTCTAGGTTTGTTCTAAATTGTTCCAAAACATTATTGCGATAGCATGATTACTTTTTGAGAAAAACAGAAAAAACGAATTTTTGGGGTAGCAACAGAGTTTGGGAATATGGTAATTTCGACGGTTGTTCCAGGTTATTCTAGGGTTGTTCCCGGTTGTTCTAGGATTGTTCTACATTCGTCCAAAACAATATTGCGATAGCATTATTAGTTTTTGAGAAAAACGAAAAAACGGTTTTTTGACAATCGGAACAATATAGAACAAACCTAGAACAACCTGGAACAACCGTCAAAATTTTCGAATTCCAAAAGTGCGGTGCTACCCGAAAAGTTCGTTTTTCTTGTTTTTCTCAAAAAGTAATCATGTTATCGAAATAATGTTCTGGAACAATTTTGAACAAACCTAGAACAACCTGGAACAACCGTCAAAATTACGAAATTCCAAAAGTGCGGTGCTAACATCCCGGACATGTTGGTACCCCTGCAGAAAACTCCTCTGACCGCTGCGCACCAGCAAATACGTCGCGACTGCGCAACTTCGTCGGTATGTTTTCCAGAATAACCACGGTATACATATATATTCGCTGCGAATATCAACGTCAATGGGTAGCTGGTACCTATTGACAACTCTAAGATCGCGAAACGTACGATACAATAACACGAGCCTGTCCATAGAAAGAAGTTGGCGAGGAAGAAAAATATTTGCCGCCACAATTTTGACTCTGCACTGTTAGGCAGCGAAATTTTTTGACAAATTTTTTTTTTAAAAAAATAGAAAAAAGTGTCGATGTATTTAGCCTCGTATGAATAATATTTACCCATCGCTCCGTGCAAACGTATCGGTTGCATGAAATATAACAAGCTTAAAATTGCCTCTCGTAACTGTAATTGTCACTCGCGTGTCGTGAAAAACAAAAAATGAGACGAAAACCAAACGAACAATTGGAATGTGCGAGAAAATGAATAAACAGATTACCAACCGTAAAACGTGCCCGAATTTCTGGGGAAAACGTTTAATACTTGTTATTTCTACCTGAAAGATGAACAAGTACCGGAACATCGAGGAAAATATCGAAGCACGGATAGAAATTCTTTCGTCAACGCGTACGAAGGTTAGACTCCAGTGTATCACCATGGTTACAGGTAAACAAATATTTCATTGGCTAGTCGATAATACTATCAGGGGATCGGGGGATCACGGAGAGCAAGGCGCGAGATGAACATTTTTGTAGGCACGTATGGAGCTTAAAGGTATAATTTATAATTGAGGACGAATCGAGGAGAACTCACCTGATTTCGAGGAGGCATCACACGATTGTTGACCGGTGGTGGTGGCCCCATGGTGGTTGGAACCAATTCTGGATTTAGACTCAGAATGGCATCGAGTTCCACCTGAAACGAGACTGCTTTCAAATGAAATCGCCTAGGCAGACTGTCCGATATTATGTAAACGTTAATTCTAGAAAGCGTAAAAAATGAGATCACTTTAATTGCAGCAAGTAGTAATATTTCCGCATTACGAGAAAAGACCGATCCCATTATTCGCGATCGGGGAAAATTGACTCGATTGTCCGCAACTTTTAGAACGAGCTTGCGGTTAAAAAGTGTCGCACCTTTCGACGCGGTATCAGACTTTGCGAGGCAATTTTTAGCATCGTTGAATTTCGCGAATCACTGCTGTTCGGTTAATCACTCTGTCCGTGTTGGCTGTTGCTTCCAAATCTCATGTCAGACGGGCGATTTTTCCTCGGCGAAATACTCCGCTCGGAAGAACTCGAGGCACACGGATGAGAGAATGAAACGGATTCGATCGCGACTCCGATTGAATATCCGAAGACATTCGAGTAGACGCGGTATAACTTAGACGTAGAACAAACTGAAACGGTGAACGCCCGTCAGAAATAGACCGGTCTCTGTTCCCAATCGCGATACAGGTCGTACGCCATTTCGTCATTGCATAAGATTCGGAGAGAAAATAACTTGATAGCTAACCATGACCTAGGCTGCTGGAGAGACGAGCGGTAAGTAAAGCAGTAGCAGTCTCAATGTTTGCCGCATCGACGAAACTTTTACTTTTCGTGTACCTGAGAAAAAAACATTACACACGAGCCATTCCACCGCCATCGAAATTTCTAGCACCGAAATCTAGCACAGACGATGACAAAAAACTCTGAAATTTGATTTAAACCAAAACTGTGATTTGGAGGTAAACGAGCGGAAAATTCGTAGATATGATTTTCATTGGAAACTTTCTGAATTTTTGGGAAACAAATCCAATTTTCAAAAAACGACGGAGAAGTTGTATTTTTGTAATTTTTCGCTAAAAATGACAGGTGAGAAAAGGGTCGTCATCTTTTTCGGAAAATTCAGGAAATTTCCGATGGAAAATTATATTTTGAATTTTTTTAGGCATTTTTTGAACCGCTTAACTATTATAGATTTTCAAATTTCAGAGCAGAATTTCTCCTACTCGAGAAATCTCTTAAATCACATTGTTACTATTTGTTATGGTACGGGGGAGGGGGTCTGTCAACACGTGTACGTAATTTATAGCGAAATAAGTGAAAAAGTTTTTGGCGATTGATTAAAAAATGTCAATTAAACTTCGCACGCCGGACTTGACTTTAGTAAATCTGTTACTTGCTTTTACTAATCTGAAAGTAGCGCTATGCGGCCGTTCTTGATATTAGATCACTCCAACGTCAGAGAGAAGTCTTCTCTTTGTCAGTACAAATTCACGAGAACATGCTATAGAGTTAATAGTTGTGAAAGGAGTTTGAAGATAATATGCTGAAATTCCTGAGAACAAACAATATAAGAGGGAAGGTCCACTATTTTGTTACGATCTGTTACATAGAGGGGGGAGGGGTTAAAAAGTCGTTATAAATGCATTACGTAATTTAAGTGCAGCCCCTTAGTCGACACGTAGATAATGTGAGGAAGGCACGAAAAAATTGCCAAAAATGTTGATGCTCATATGTATAACAATATATAACAAATAGACCCGATATAATTACGAATAATGTGCATATAATGTATATACAATTATAAATAACTATATAGCATTCTATACAAAATTGCAGAAAAATTGTATATAATTATATACAATTTTATAATTATATAAAATTTATAATTATACAATATATAATTATATAAAATTGTATATAATTAAATACAATTTTACATAAAATATATATATCTATATTGGGATATTTTTTTTATACGTAATCAGATGTATTCTTTTTTTCTCGGGTATCTATTCCACTTTTTTGTCGCTTTACTTTTGAAGCTATTCCAAACCGTTGGTTTTCGCCGAATTGAGTTAAAAATTGCTGGGCTAGCAGGTAAGTATTGTATACCGTGCGTTTTTCGCGAATTCGACGGCGCAACGCGCACGCGCGAAAAATTGTATACAGTGGCAACTTTGAGGTAAGCGAAACAAACGAGACGTGGTGTCTGCAGCAGGGGCTGGTTTTTTTCGACATTAGGGTGGAAACGACCGCGTCATCGTGAAACAATCCCAGTGGCGAGGCACGCGGATCCTCGAATGTGGACAAGAATTTTTTTTTTTTTTTTTTTAATCACAGTACAGATGCAGCTGTGCAATTCGAATACCTATGTAGACTCGGCTTTCGCGACAGTAAATTGGACAACTTTATGAAACTAGAATCCGCCAATCTTCAGGATGATGTATGTTTTTTCGACTAAAAATTTACACATGGAGCATTCTCTGTCAACTCAGTCACCTATTTCCATCGAGATCTCAAAAAAAAAAAAAAAAAAAAATTAAAAAATTTCAGGTGGTTTGGCTACTTGAAAAACTTTTTTGGAATTTTTGAAAAGTCACTGTTGCCACTTTATTTCGTATTCAAAGAATTATTCCAATGATCTTTTCATACATAAAATTTATGTTTTTCTTCAGCTTCCAGTTGAAACTACTTTTCGATTTTTAACACTTAACACTTTTGTTAAGAGGAATCGTATTTTGAAAAACGGATTTCTTAATCTTTTTCCCATGCAATTGTATTATATAAAATTGTTTAAGGTTATTTATAACCTAATCAACTACGTAACGATACATTTATACTATATTCGATATAAATGCTGATAATAAATAATTCATGAAAAGTGAGCGATCCGACTGAAAATTGTCAATCAAATAAATATTCCTTCCAACTTGTATTCGGTTTACGTACACTAATTTAAGACGGCTCGGTAAGTTTTTTGCACCGTCAATAATGCCCGCATTCGACTTCTTGGTTTGGGGTTAACACATTTATCATTAAATTTGTTGTTATGAAAATTCATAGATTGAATTATACGAGTAAAAAAACATCTGCTCGAGTGTTTCGCACGAAAAAAATTGATTATATTCCTTTGAAGTACGAGAAAGAAATTAAAATGTTTACTGTCATTCTTATAGTGTCGGTAATGGGGGCTTTTGCCTTACGAGTTTTACAATATACGTGAAAAGTTCAAGTTCATCATTTGAACCTTCATAAAAAATCCTTAAAAAATACATACTTTAAAAGCAATTTTCGGTTCACGAATGTAGTGTGGATGAGCTATGAGTAAAAAATGTACAAAACTACGTACATAGTTGTAAAAGTGAAAACCATTAAAAAATGACGATTTTGACAGAAAAAATACGGACGTCGAGGAAACAATGTTCAAATTTATGGATGCCAGCGATTTTCAAACATCGAGTTGAGTATTTATTTATTTATAAAACGAAGCGGTATGTATCCAATACATACTTATATGTGATTTCGACGTGCAGCTCGCGTTCGCTTGGAGGCTAATTAGTTTCGATCACGTAACTTTGACAAATTAAATTGATTCATCGCAGTACACACCTCTTTGCCTTTCGTCTCTCCTTTCTCGAACCATTCCACGGTGACACTCCGCTGCTCCCAGTTGACCCCGGTGACGATGGCGGCATGAACGCGGCCTTTAACAAAATGAACAATGAAGGGAACATTAGCGATGCCGTATCGTTAGAAATTAAGCCTATCTATTCGTCGGAGGTTTGAAAATTGCTCGGATTAATCTCGAACGAAGATTCATTTCAGCTGATCGATCGGATCGACATTTTACGTCATATTTCGTACGTTCGCGCGTATTGAATATGATGCGTGAGTCAAGGTTGCTCGAATGACTTTAGGAAATCTGGAACTAGGAGGCAAATTTATTCTTGGATATGTTCAGATTTCGACGAGATGCGCGAGATAAGATAAGAAATAAACACGTGATAAATCACGAGGTTTCGTGATTCACCGGAAATTCTGATTTTCATGAGAGCCATGGTAAAGGATGACTGTGAAAAGCGGGGCAAAGCAGTCTTAGAGCTGAGATGACGCACCCTGGAAATAATAGGAGTCGATTTCTGGAAAAACCTGCCAACTGTTGAATTTCTGACCAATCGTAATAATATTTTTTTTCTTACATACTCGTAATGAATTGTACTTATAATGAAATTCCTTTTCAATTAGATCTATCGCGAGTATTTAAATTTTGACATTATTTTTATTTTTCAGTATTCTTATTGTTCATTATTTTCATTTTTCATTATTTTCATTTTTCATTATTTTTATTTTTCATTATTTCATGCAGATTCGTTATCATTAGCAAGGTGTTCGAAAATCCCTGAATAAAATACCTTATTTAAAACTATTTGCTCGAATAAATAATTTCAACAATTTCTTCAATCATACGAATATTTTCCAATACTTTTTTAATTATTTGTTACCAAAACAGTGGAAACTGACGGTGTTTCACGCTAGTATGCCACAACTTGTTATCATTACATTATAATTCATTACGAGTATTTTACAAAAATTTATTGCGATTGGTCGGAAATTAGGCAGTCAGCAGATTCTTTATAAAATCGAATCCCTATTATTTTCACCGTGCGGCGCCCTGAGAGAGCAAAAAAAACGTATGGGGATATCAAAGCAAAGCGTTAGGCTCGACAAAACGCAATGTATTTCCGTCACGTCGGGAGAAAATGACGACGATCGTGGAAAATGAGCTAGTAAAACCCTGATAAATATTCCATAATAAGTATACGACAAATTTATTTAAAATAAATAAATAATAAATTAATAATGAGTCATAAAATAATTTCTGTAAATTCGCATAAAATAATTTTTACAATCTTATTTTACAGGAAATCGTACGTTTGACTCCTACTGTTAATCAGAATTCACAATTGCGTTGTGAATTGCTTTTGAAATACTCATATTTGTGTATCTAAGCAGTTCCAATTTACAAATTTTTGATACTATATCGACGACGCTGAAAAAAATGGACGACCAGCTATTTATTATATATATCAGAATCAGTTTTTTCCTTATCTATTTTGAAAAGTCGTCTCGACCCACGATTTAAAAAAAAATAAAAGTATTAAAAAATACGTTGAATAATCAAAGCAGATTTACGGTAATTAGCAAAAGAAATATAACGTTACAATGCGAGGGAATTTTTTTTCCATCCGCCATATTTAATCCGGTATAAAATTTGAGGAGATTTGGAAACAACTCGTTCCAAGGCCATTTTTCGTCCGGTAAGTGATTCGTTTGCGCAAGAATATTTCCACAAAGTCGCAATTCGCTTTCAATTTACCATTTCCGCCGTCCTGATCTTCGTCAGTCTTCGCGATCAGTACTTTCGACGTGGATTTTCGCTGATCGGATTTATCCCCCGTTCTTAATGATTGTTTCGCATCGGTCCAGGGAACTTCGAAGCTGCAGGAATTTTCAGTCTGGTTGAATTTATTTACCGTGGAATTTCCGGTCGTTTGACGAAAACCGAATCTTTTCGCGGAATAATCGGCGGATCTGTTCGTCCTCGTGGCTCCCGTGCATTTCGGAATGGACGTCGAGGGCTGATATCGAATAGTCCGCCGACACCGATCCCCCGCAATTTTCTCATCTCCATTCTCAACGTTCGCCTCGTCGGATTTGATTTGCGGCAAGAGTAAACCGCGATCGTTCGACACCGCTCCGTTCGCAATTTCGACATGCTTCAATATAACGTAAGACACGTTTAGTTGCCTGTCGACGTTCGCGAGATTCTCGACATCCAGTCGCGCGACAATCTCGTCGCTCCGCGACGCCTGTGCGCCGATCTGCTGCGAGCCAAAATTTCTCTCCAAACGAATCGCACCTTCGTTGCCAGGCACGACACACCGATCAATTTCCGCGCCGTGAATACTCCATCGTTCGGGGTGCTGGCGAGACTCCGCGTCCAAGTTCACCCCAACGCTTTCGCCCCCATCGTCGTTGCGGAGGAACTCCGACGCTGAAGATTCCCACCCGAAACAAGTATCCTCAGCTTCCACACTTTTCTCACCGCTCACCTCCGCCACCTCTGATCGCGCGTTGTCCCCAACCGCTCCGACCGACGACGAGATCTGCTCCGATGGCCCACCGATTTCCGGAATATCGTTTTCATCATCTCCATTTCTCTTCTTCTTCTTCCTCCCTCTCCCTTTCCCCGCGTCCCTCGCCCTCAAATCCGGCTCGGAGCCGCTACCCTTCGCGCCGCACATACATCGCGCTAACCACCCCATGACGCTCCTCCGCGACGACGCTCACTCTTCGCTCCTCGATTCCGCCGTGTCTCATCGTTCGCGTCGATTGTCCATCACCCCCGATCCCTCGTCGCTCACCAATCTCGTTGCACAGCCGACATCGCGAAACTTTTCCCTCCCATTTCGACGCCGCCTGATCGATTGCGAAGTCCGCCAAAGAAACCGCGCGTCAAGGTCATCGATTCTCAACCAACTTCGTTCCTTCGACAACCGATCGCCTTTGTTTCACGGACCATTTGTCCCATCAGCTTTGAAACTTCGAAAACACACAAATTTTAAATTTCACGGGCGCGGCTAAGTTTTTTGAACGCGTCCAGGCTGAGCTGCTCGCTCGCGAAAGTCCGGGCATGCGGCACTAGCGGAGGAATACCGGGGAGCGACGGAGCGATATTGAACCGATTTGCCGCGACCAAATTGCTTCGTATCAAGTCAGGAGCGAACAATCAACTGACAACATCCTCTGACCACTGAATCATAAACGTATTTATTACATCCAGACGTTCCTTTGCGCCGCGACCGTGCAAGAGGCCGGGCCCTGCCGCTGTCACGTTACGTTTATTATTATGCAATTGTCGCTGTTTGTCGGAGTGACTAGTACACGCTCGCAACATCCGGGACGATGGAGCCGGGAGAAATTATTTGACCGTTCGGTTATTTGTTTTCCACGCGAAAATTCAACGTGGACTCGGTGCGACGAGCTTCGAGTGGAAGACTAATCGGGCGACCGAAAATCTATGTCGACGGTTGCTAACGCGACGGAATCCACTGATTATCCGAGTGGCGATAATGAAACGAATCAACGGTAATTAACTTAGCGCCGAGGTTTTTTGTGTTTCCGTACCAACTATTATCAACTACTTCACCGACGACGCGACCAATCAACGAACGATGTTGGGAGCTGCTCGAATGCGGCGAACCTAGCTTGGCGACTTTGGAACATCTCACGTCGACTCGCGTGGGTGACTGTTTGCTGGTAGTCGAAAAACCATGTGATATACCGAGGCCAATTGTTTCGTGAACTGGACTATGGCGAGCAATGATCCTGAACGGATGGGAAAAAAACGCCGAATGACGCTAGGAAAATACTAGATGGGACTACTTCAAAAGCATCGATCAATCGTGGTATTTTTAATGTCTTTCTCCCTCGCGAGGACGGATTTGCGAATTGTTATTGACAGTGTCGATCGAGCGGATCTATTGCGCTTGATTGGCGCATCGAACTGGATTATATTGGAGAATATTTAGTAGGGGTTCATTTTCGTTTCCGGTCTCTAGTTGCCATTCGAAGGAGGCGTGCTTCGTGAAAACTCGAGATCTAGCAACTATTGGAATTGAGGAGATGGGCGGAATAATGTGATTTGTAACATTTTTCAATTTATGTCGGAATGTGAATCGGCAAGCTGTGAAGTTCAAAGATCTGCTGGAAAATGGTATAACTCTGATTAACTCTTTTGGTCACGATTTTTTTCAGCCATGATTTTTTTTTAACGAGATTTGACGTAAAACGGTTTTTGAGATTGTTCGTTACGAGTTTACTGTAAAAATTGCTAAATCAGCGATCGTGGTAAGCCCTATAGACCACATTTCCGAAAAACTGGGCATAATTCTATATTTTGATCGGCCATATTGAATCCGCCATTTTGTATTTTTAACAATTGACAGCGCATTCGTAATCAGCGACTTGAGAAACCCTCGTATGCAAATTTTCAGATGATACTGGCTATCATTTCGACTTGGCATGAATTTATTTTGAAAATTCTGCCCTTTTTTAACACGTATTAAATTCTTGGGAAGGTAGGGATCAAAAAACTACAATGAATTCTGAAGACTCAACCAATCATCAAAACGACAATGAGAAAATTGCACATAACAGGCTCTAAACAGACAAAGAATTTCGAAAAAATTACGAAAAAACTTAGAAAAAAAACTCAATAAAGAGAAAAATGTGGAAGAAATTGGGAAAAGATGAGAAAAACGATAAAATCTAGTAAATGAAGATATATAAGTATTTATAAACAGTGTCGTTGCACGATTGCACTATTGCACGAGCAAATAATAATTTTGCGAAATTACATTCTTTCACCACATAAAATAGACTCGATCTTTGGAAAAATGGTGTAACTCGAAATGTTCATTTTCCAATAAACATTAGGTTTGTTAATTAGCTTTACTCGGGTCAGATTTATTACAAGTGTAATTGATTTTGCTGCAGTCCGATTTTATCTCAGTTTCCAACGTTTTTTAAGTTATACCGTTATCCCACCAGCCCCCAAAATATTAACACGCGTGTCATGATAGCAGAGCCATGTTGCAATATTGAATCGCGGATAGCTTCAAAATTGGGTGCTTTTAAAGTACTAATTAGGTGCTGATTTCAAAAATTAGGTGCTCGATTCCTTCCAGAAGAAAAATTCCATTTTTGTGTGTTCTGCTCATTTGACCTCAAGCTAGCAGAGCACTGCCAGAACAACCACTAAGGAGTCGTTCCTTATAAATGCGGTTTGCGTCAAAATTAGGTGCTTTTTAGGTGTTTTTCGAGCACCCCATTACAAATTTTGGTGCTCGATTTGTCTCGGGAAAAAATCCAGTTCAGGTTTTTTTCTTCGACATTTTGACGCCGCGCCAGAGCGGACGGAGAATCAATTATTGCAGAATTTCCCGGTCGGTAAAATTGGGTGCTCTCTAAGCAGCCAATTCTACAGACGGTGGAATTCCGGAATAATCAATTTTGAACCTAGATTTTTCGATTTTCAGACGAAAAAATGGAGCACCAAAATTTTCAATGAAGTAATTGAAAAGCACCTAAAGAGCACCCAATTTCATTGACAGGGAAATTTTGCAATAATTGATTCTCCGCCCGTTATCAACAGCGCTGTGGTGTGGCGTCGAGATGTCGACGGAAAAAAAACTTGAAATGAATTTTTTCCCAAAACAAATCGAGCACCGAAATTTGGAATGGGGCGCTCGAAAACACCTGAAAAGCACCTAATTTTGACGCAAACCGCATTTATAAGAAACGACGCCTTAGTGGTTTTTCTGGCAGTGCTCTGCCAGCTTGACGTCAAGTGAGCAAAACACACAAAAATCGAATTGTTCTCCTGGAAGGAATCTCGCACCTAATTTTTGAATTGAGCACCTAAGGCGGACTTTAAAAGCACCTAATTTTGATGCCAGCCGCGATTCAATATCCCTACATGGCTCTGCTAGCATGACAGACGTAATATGAACTCGTCGGTTCGCAAAACGGTTTTCAAAACAGCGACTTATTCTCACGATAAACCATGAGACGTCAGTCACGAAGTTATAACAGGATGTAGCTCGATAATTAAGAATAAAAATGAACACTACACTAATAAATTCGAAGTATTATTCTCAATGTTAACATCTGACAAGCGTAAAAAAAGACCAACGAGCAACGAGCTAAATACAGTTCGGTGAAACGTTTTTCAATTACTGCACAATAATCACAATTCGTGGATGAGAATTTTTCCTGCCATAATTTTGCCGCGTATTGGATTCGACAGCTTGAAAATGCAAAAATCCGAAGCTATTATTTCCATTGAAAATTCACGCGCAAACGTTAAGTAAGCCAAGCATTGTTTGGTTGTCTCTTTGGCTGCGTGAAGCCGTTCACGCGTCACGATAAGACTTCAACCGCAAAAAAAAAGAAGCCATGTCAACGTCTAATTACGCAGGAATGTTTTCTCCTCCAAGATCATTCGTGCAGTATTTCGGAAATATGAAAAAAAAAAATGGAAAAAAGGTTGATTCGCCACTAATTTTTTCAACCTCCGTTCTCCAAACCTACAATTTTCTACCAATTTGTCCCCTTTTAAGCGAAGTCCATTTTAGCCACGATTCATCGCAAACTAAGTTTAAATGTATAGAGAAATGTAAAAACTGCCTTACGACAGAAAAAATCACGGATTTCTATTTTTTAATTGAAATTCATGGAAGCGAATGGGATTACACAGGTCTGTGAAATCATTTTTTGTCAAGATTTTTGCCGGAGTATTGTTGTTCGTAATAGTGGTCGCAAACGTAATCTAAAACTATGTAGGAGAGACCGGGCACGACGAACCCCTTGCAAAATAGTACATTGTGTACCTAGGGCGGAAAATAGGGGATTACAGCTCGAGTTAGTTGCAGCCCGTGCCGAGGCAACGGGCTGCAACTAACTCGAGCTGCAATCGCCTTCCGCTCATGGTGCACCCGATACTTTTTGTCCGAACTGCATCGAAAGATAGTTTTTGAGTGCATTAAAAATGTGGGATGGCGGTGTGAGGGAGCGAGTGGAAGGTAGGGGGCGAGGGCGTGGGGCAGAGCCCTCTCCAGAAAAAAAATAACATGAAAAAAAAAATTAAAAAAATAACAATATAAAGTATTTTCATTTAAACTCGTATTTATTTTTGTAAAATAATTTTTCAGTATCGGTACAATGGATTATCGTTTGCTGCAAGAAATCTCACTTGCTGTTTACGCGTTACGACGAAGCTACCTCTCGCTCAACTTTTTTGCGCGCTTGATGCCAGAATATAACAGAGCCTGAAAAGAGCTCACCGTCACTAACGTCGTGGATTTGACGAAAAAGTTCGGAATTATGATAATATATATAGATTCGACAAAAATAGCACTTTTCCGCCCAAGGGCGTTACTTTCCGCCCAAGCGCTTTACTTTCCGCCCTAGAACCTAAAAGAGCCACTTTCCGCCCGCAAAACATGCACGAAAAAGCGTATTTTCGGTGCAGGTAGGAAAAAAACTATATTTTTTTTTCGATAACTCCAATCTCCACTTTTATGAAAATAAAAAATTCACAAGTACAAAAATAATTGATTTTAGTGCTGTTTTCAGGTTAAGCAAAAAGAATACTTGCGTTTATTTATACATTGGAAGTATTCTATTTTATCCTTTTTACAAAATACTTTATTCCGTTGCGAAATCGCTCGTAAAATCTAAGTTATAAATAAAAGTAACGAAAAAAAAAGGAATAGGTCCGAATTTTCGGGAATCGGAGAAAAAAGGTGGCTGGATTGAGGAAAAATGCCGCGTATTATGCTCTTCGAGGCTGATTTTTTTTCAAATTTTGATCAGCTAGTCGCGTTGTCTCGAGACCTCCTTCAGCGTAACATTCAAACGAATTTTTCAATATTAAAGAAAAGAAATTTAGGTAAAGAAATTTCTGTCAAAGTTAACACAAAAATTTATGTTAACGAATTTTTTTTTACACAAAATTAGTGTGATCAACGCACTGCTGTGTAGCGCGAGGTGACACGGCTCTGCGTTGAAAGTAACACAAACCAATGTTTGTACCGTTTAAAAAGTGTTACTTTTGCAAAAAATAACATTTCTGTGCGGCGAAAAATAACATTTCTGTGCGGTGAAAAACGGACTGAAATGTTAACTATCCTACGCGAAAATTTGTACGCTTCACGCAACGGCGGAAATTTGTTTATTGCGCGTATATTCGCTAGGAGCGGCAACTTTCGAGAGCTAAGAGTAGCTGGCAGATTTATACTACGCGTACATACATACGTAGTTCGCTATCGACGCTTTTCATTAATCCACTACTTGGCACGTGCCGAAGGAAATATGTTGGCAACGGTCGAAGAAGAAGCTCGATCACTTATATCGCTCAACTTGACCTTCCGGATGCCTCGAGATTTCGAGTTGCATGCCGAACGACAGGCGATTTCAAATTGGCGAACGCTCGATAAATCGCGAGAAAAAATCCTTGACACCGTTAACCGCTGCGATCGCGCGAAATTGACGGACTGATACGCCGCGACGCAAACTTAAGAATAGCGTTGAAACTTTGACATTTTTTCCTTTTCATGCGTTCGAGCACCCGTGCTATTCTTGGATATTCCCGTTCGCGCCTTTGCTAAACCATCACGTTGTTCGCGATACTATTTCGCTGCTGGGCACAAATATTTCCCTCGATTCGACGAGGCTGAAAAAAACGGGAATCATTTCACGAGCAAAATTACGTGCTTCGCGATAAATTTACTCGAAAACCTGCCGAATTCCACGATTTTTTACACCTTGTTTCGAAAAATGTGGAAAATTTGAGGACAAGTTTTCAGACAAATGGTTGCGAATCTTTTTTCGGACCTATTTTTGGTCACGTGAATTTTCGCGCGGGGAATGATAGTTTTCGAAAAAAATACGCGCAAAGTTAACGGACTGTCGCGAGCTCGTGTAGCCGGATGCTGAATTCCATGTCTAACGAATTTCTTCAAACTTCGTTCGCAGCTTGGAAAGAACGGTGGGAACGAGTAGGTACGGTTCCAGATCCGATCCGAACGGAACCTAGCCTCGAACATCGCGAGATGTTGCGAACGTTCTTCCGCTTTATCCGACTTCATTTTCGACGGATCGAATTTTTCCGGGCCGAAGAATCGATCGAAAAGCGATCAAATGTCCGTCACAACACGCGTGACGCAAGCTTTCGTAATCTCGCCAATGGAGAACGGTCTGTTCTCTCGACCAACGAAGTGACAACGGTCGGACCAATTTCACTCGACAAAACTCATCGGACACTAGTTTCCAGCATTTTTTCAGATTTTTCGACGAAGCCGTTACA
Organism: Arge pagana; assembly: GCA_963969455.1. Lineage (NCBI taxonomy): Eukaryota > Metazoa > Arthropoda > Insecta > Hymenoptera > Argidae > Arge > Arge pagana. The sequence goes on along the minus strand of OZ018311.1, from coordinate 15,355,130 downwards.
ACATTTCGAAAATGGGGAAACGGATTTAGCGCGAGGGACGCAACGTTGTTGCGAGAGATCTTAGCTCACCGAAAATGAAATAACCAAATCTGGGATAACTACATCGATAAAATGAATTTAAATAAAAAAAGAATAAATAAAACACATTCGCGGTCATTTTCACTACGATGTTCGCAATAGGCGCATCAAAATTGGCGTTAGTATACGAAGTTTGGAGAACTTCACTCGAATAAGGAATCAGTAGGAACGAGCGAGTTTTCTAAGCCGCTGCACAGTGGCAACATTTTTTTCTCGTTTTTTTAAAACATGTTCTACAATTTTTTTTCGAATTTTTAATGATTACTACATTCAAAAATTACGGAGTTCGCTGAAAATTGCAATAATAAAATTATTGGAATTTTATCGAGGAAAAAATCCTTGAGAAATTTCCGCACCTCCGAAAATTGGCGACACTTTCAAGAAAGTGGATAAAAAAAATTGTGACTGTAGGATCAAAATGGCGGCTGGTTGGAATTTTTTTCCCGAAGAGAACGTGACGATACTAATTTTCGTGCGGATTCGCTGAAGAAAATCGAACGACCCGGCGCATTTCGAATTCACGTCGCATCATCAAAGGACTGTGGAATCGTCGTTGATGCAGTGCGGCAACGAACGAGGTAGACGCACGCGTTATTGTGATCTACTCACAATGAAACTGCGTCGAATCGACCCTTTTTGCAGCTTTATGATGCATTAAATTTAACCAGTAGCATCCTGCTCGTAATCCGCGGAGCGTAAACATGCAACACCGTGTTTTCATTTCGCTCCAAAATACGCCTCGCAACGCCGAGACCGAGACCTCGAAGAGAAACGTGCTTTCGCGTGAAAATATCAACTCAAAATAGAAATATTTTACACCTGTATCGATTAAGGTGCGTCATTTTCGGCCAATTTTTACAGGCTGTACACTTTTCCGAAGGTAAAAAAAGAAGTCTGCTGAAATTCGAGCTCGTAATCTTAATATTAAGAGATGCCTCGTTGCGAATTTCTGTGTGCCATTTAAATAGCACGGTAAAAAAGTTTGTTTATGTTTGGAATTTTATACCTCGGCAATGGAATATTGTACGGACTAGTCCAAGACATATTTTTATAGAGAATAGAGAATTGAGCGATCTACTATTTTGATAAGCGTAGAAATTCAAATTATATTCGAGGTCAAAGTTCACGCTATAACAAGTTATTAAATATGTACAATTTTTAATCAAGAAACTCGCTTAAAAAATGTAAGAAAAAAAATTCTTATCGGGAATAAAAAACGATATTTTACCCCCGAGTATTTTATCCATCTTTTTTCGTAGATATTATTATTAGTCTGAGCTCATTGGGACCAGTTTTTCGAGCAACATAAATTGTTAAAGCCTAAACAACTCAATGTATTAATACTTATTAATTCTAAACGAGAAAATGTATACAGTAAATTCAATGGTCTGCAAAAACGTCACTTGATATTTTTCGATAGGGTCAATAGTTTCCCTGTAATATTGAAAAAGCGATGAATTTTCGCCCATCTCGAATTTTCAACTCGAATATCACGCGAATGGCTATATCTATCAGAAAAGTTCAAGAGACCTTTTTTGTAGAGCGTTCAATTCTCTATGAAACTATACTTAGACTAATCTATACGGTATGCCGTTGTCGGGATAAGAAACTGCGAACACAAAAAACGTTTTTTCGATGTTGTAAAAAAAAAAAACGAAAACACCGTCGATTTCGTTGCTGTACAAGGCTTCGCGAATATTCTTCACCTAACGCGAATGATCGCCTTTTGTTCTAACCGATCTCAAATGACTTAGCCTTGAGAAATTCGACCTTTTATGGAATGTAGCGTGACGTTACCATATGAGGCGATGGCTTTCGATCGTGCGCTGCAGTGGAGAAGGCGAATCGCCAATGCCGTATCTCCGTGAACTTGGTACCCAGATCGGAGTTTCGTTTTCGTTGGTTTAAACTCGCAATTTGAGCGACGAGAATAAATCAGGATAAAAAATATTTTCCCCTCGAGAATTTAATTGCGCTGAGATTCGTGATTTTTTCGTAGTGGATTTCGGTAATAAACACTGGCTACGTATTTTCTATCCGCCAAACACGGAACTTTCGTCATTTTTGACTCCTACAAATGAAGTTTACGAATTTGGCAACCAATTGGAAGAAGAAATTCGCAATTTTGAAAAAGCGTTCCTGCAACAGAATTGGAAAATTTCTAACTCGTGTGAAGAGACAATTCGGAACCAAGATATTCGATTTATTCTCACGTTTAATAATTATTTCTACTTAAATTTTGGCCAAGAAAAAATGAAATGTGTTTGTAAAAAAAAAAAAAAAAAACATCCAAGTTCTTTTACATCTGCAACGATTTGAGTTAGTAATTCAAGTTATCTGGATTTGCGGCTAACACTTCCTCTTATTTTTCTCATTTTTTGTAGCTTCGAAAAAACCTTCCGGGGAAATGTAGAGATTTTTTGGATTACCCGTTCAAAAGACGTCAAATTTCGGTTTTCGGCCATAACCTTTTCAATGATAGACCAAATGATATGGTTTCTTTTTCTTCAAAAGTTTCGCTTTTTTACGTACCTACTGGTAAAAAAACGAATATATTTTTTTCGATACGTTATGTGAGTTTTTTGAGTTTCAAACTTTACATATTTTTTTTAAGCTTAGTGTACATTTTGATTCTTTCGAAAGTTTGTTGTCGCAAACTAGTATCTTTTTAACAGCATTTAAGACTGGTCAAAAATAAAAACAAAACAATCAAAACAAAATTACTAATTTTGTTTCAATTTTTTAAAATTGGAAAACCATGGTTGCCTCCATTAATCATTGTGAATACCAATTTTTGTCACTGTGTGACAACAGGCGTGATTGTAAGATTGGAAAAATGAAAACGACATTATTCAAACTAGAAAAAAAAAAATCATAATATGCACTCACTTTCAAAAAAAAGATTCAAAGTTTGAAACTCAAACATCACATATAAATATATTATGAAACTTGTCGATCGAGTTATAATTTTATCCTAAGCATGTTTTTTTTAACGAAATGTGTCCCCTCGGCTGATTTTTGTGTAGTTTCATACTAATCGTTGTTAAATTACAGATTTCCAAATCGTTGCTACTTCAAAATTGTGTGGCGAGTCGGACCGAAATTTGGCAAACAGCTTTGATGCTGAGAACATTGTCTGCTAAAAAAATGTGAGGCGTTTAAATCGCAAATGTTTACGCAATTACAACAAATAATATTCCACAAATTCGACTAATTTTCGAATCCATTTTTTCACGAGGTTGCGGATTGTGCGTTTAGCATTACATATACAGCGGAGAATGGAGAAACTTTCGTTAACAATAAAATTGAATCCCAATTTTTCAGCTTTTACTTTTCGTGGAGCGAGTTTAGAAAATTAGTAGTTTTTTTTTCTCTTCTTATGCGAAATAACGTTTTGAATATTTGCGTATTATTCGAGAAATTTCTCCCAATGTCTTTGTCTCTAGAAGATTGTTGAAAAAAAATCTAAATAAGTAATAAGGAGTAGATTGAACAAAAATGATTAGCATCTCCTTATCCAAATATTTTCTTCCCACGCGAAGAATTTAATTTTCGAAAAATTATTTCCACAACATTGAGAGATTTTTTCGCGAGTTCTCCGTATTTTGAAATAATCGAAGGTAACGAACGCTGAAAAACTCGATTTGTCCATTCCGTTTTTCCACGTATTCGACTTACAACCGAATTTTTACAAAACGGGGTTGACATTTTTTTTCACTTGTTTCCAGTTGAATGATTAAAATTTTTTGAAATTTATTTGTTTTTGTTATTTGAAAATTATTCCGAAAAAATGTGAATATTCACCTAAAAATAAGGGAAAGAATATTCGTGACTTTTTTTAAAATTAATAATTTGCTTTAACGAGGAAACTTTCTCGAAATCGGACAGGCGTGACAAGCTGAACAGGTAGACACGTGGTAAAGTGTTAGACAATCGAAACAGACAAATGGGGAGAACGTGGAGCATACGGGGCATTTCATACGTAACCAAATTTTAAAAATCATATCTTTTTATTTAGCTAATTATTTGACATCTTTTTGTGTAAAAGATATGAGAACTTACTTTCGGTATAAATTGTTATACGATTATCGCAAATTTGATTTTAATCCGTCTTAGATAGGCGAAATTGCGTGAATTTCTTTGCATTCACAATTTATTTGCGAATACATTTGAATTGGCAGACTTTAATGGGAACTTTTTTTTTATTCTCAGGTTTTTATGTGAATAATCACATTTTTTGCGAATAATCGCAATATTTTCTGTGAGCTTATTTGTATTTGCAGGAAAATTTGTGAATACAATTGTATTCGTATTTACAAATAAGTGAGGTATGAATAAATTTGTAGTCGTATTTATAAATAAGTGAGGTACGAATAAATTTGTGTTCGTATTTATAAATAGAATGATGCCCAACTCTGGAAGCGAAACGGTGTCACTGGACGATGAGATCAGTTCTGTGGCAGGACTTTTGATTTTTGTGCACGTTGCAGCGTGATTTATTGGGAAAATGAATAGATTTCCAGTAATAAATAAATTTAAAAATAAATGAAAATACATTTTTGAATAAAAAATAAATAGTTTTGTTGCACTTTGCAGGGAGATAACGGAGAGATCATGATGTAAGAGCCGTGGAGGAGATATTATTGGATAAATTGGGCGGACAGTTCGATTTAATAAGGTTGTCAGGGGCAAAGCGCGATCAGCGAGTAGTGCGATGACGTGGCAAGAAAACAGGAGATTGGCAAAAATTCGACGAGGTAAGAACCTCGCGAGCCTGCGCTGTAGATTTTTCAATTAACCTTCAATTACGGCGTCTAAAAAACAAATGAACGTGCCTCGAAGAGCCTTGTTAATGCGAGTTTAACGTCCTCGATCGTCGCTGCCCTCTCTGCCGAGAAGACAACGTTTAATTCTGTTTTTCTCCGTTGCTTTCATTTTGCAGAGAGGAATTTTGCAAAAGCGATTCTACGATATGACACGAAGTTATTGGATTAAAACTTGGCCGCGCGCCAATAACCCGCGACTCTCGGAGCAAGCTATTCTTCGGAAATAAATGACACGTTTGGAAGACCCAGTTTGCCGATGGACAGGAGAAGTTATAGAACATACACACATATTTGCGAAACGTTTTGTAACGACACGTTTCCAAGGGGATGATGCGCGCGCGGTTGCGAAAACGGATTTTGGGAGATACAAGGATTTCGCGAAGAAGAAAATCACTCCAGTCTACTTGAGACGTTCCAAAAACAACGGCTATTTTTGGCAGTTTTTTTTTACCACGCTTTGATAGATATTAATCCGATTGATATGAAAATTGTTGGGCTGAATAAATAAAAAAAATGAATAAATAAATTTAAAAAAAAATGATTTCTATTTTTCTAATCGATATTTCTTACAAAAAAGACGACTGCAAAAAGTAGGCGAGTGACTCGCGTTGTCGATTTCTCTGCAGAAAAACATCCAAAATATGAAAATCAAATATTAGAAATAAAATATGTAAACCTATAAAAATTGTAATTTCTACTACAATTTTTATTCCGAAGATCCCTTTTTTTCAAAAAAGTTCCAGCATCTTGTTAGTTAGGCGTTTAATAGTAATAAATAAAATTAAATAAATAATAATGAAATAAAATTAATAATTAAATATACTGTATTTAATAATATTATTTGTTGTTACGGTCGGATGATTGCTTGCAGAGAAATCGAGTCAACGCAGGTCGGCGCATTTTTTGAAAAGATGCTTTGGTCGAGTTTTTTTGTAAATAAATATTGAGCGAAGTGAATAGATTTTTTTTACCATATTTTAAGAGTGTATTTTATGAGCGCAATCACAGCTATTCTATACATTAATATTTATCATACCTATTGTAGGGATTATGGACCACCGCCAGTTCATTATAATATACAGATAACTATTTTTTTAAGGGGGTATTGTAGTCTAGAATTTTCAAAGAATAGTATCGGTTTTCAAAAAGAGGAAGGGATATTATAAATTATTAATAAATGTAAGTATAAAACGTCAGATAAAATTACTTAGACAGCCAGAAACGGAACTCGAACACGTTTTTCTAGAAACCATTTTTTTTTTGGTACGGTTGACATATCTCAAGTCTCAGTGGATCGATTTACTTCAAATTTGGCACAGAGCTTTTTAATATATGTCGCTATCGTTCGACAAGAGCTTTTTTGAGAAAAAAATTTCTATCATTTTAAAAAAATTCCCGAAAGTTGCAAAACTGAGGGAAAACATTCGTTTTTTTTTACATGGCGACCATTGTGCGAGAATTTTTTTTTGCGAATCGCTCTCGTCAAACGAAAACTAAATCCCTACTTTTTAAGCAATAACCACGATTTTTGTTTCCAGATCATCAAGGAGCGTGGAAGGGTGTCAACCAGGGGACAGCTTTTTTTTTGCATTTCCACTTTGCGGGCCTGTACTTTTTGGAATTTTCCCTTTTTTGTTAATAAATTTTTTGTGCTCTTTGAACGTAAATGAACAAGTGATAAAAAACCTGATGGTAAAAAACTTTACCGTTTTTTATTCATAGTATTTTGAAAGGCCCTAAAATTTGGCCCTCTAGACTAGAATACCCCCTTGAAGCGCCCTTAAATTTTGCTCTCGCTAGCGAGATGGAGAAAATAGTAGGTATTTTGCGCTCCGAATGCGGGCGAATGATGATTCTTTGAAACAAATTTATAGGAAGAAATCGAAAGTTGGCTGTTAGCTACAACATTTGATTCTTGAACGGGGGTACTTAGGTGTTTCAAATTGTCGCGAGTACCCCGCGTTTTTGTTTATGTTTGTCTGCCCTCTGTTTCCCAATTTTGGTCTCGCACCGAGACAAACATTTCGAATTGTTTTGAAATATTTCGAATCGCATTTTGCCAACTCGGTGAGGAAAAAAATTCGAATCTTAAAACTGTCGGTAAGATGGAGCGAGGAAAAAATCATTAGGAACGGTCGCCGGTTGACGAATAGGAAAAAAATCCGGGATAAAATTCCGAATAGTCCATCCCTCCGATCGATTTGAAATTCCGTGTGCATACGTATTTCGACGCGATGATAACGAATATGATAGGCAAAACACCCGCGAATTTCATTTTTAACGTCAAATCTACCAAAAAAATGACTTTTAAAATTATTTTTCACGTTTATTGTGATAAATATTGATCCTAAAGAAAAGAGTTTCAGACAAAAGTTGTAGGCCATAGATAGATTGACATCTTTTGTCCTATGCCATTTTTGTGCAGAGCCGGTCGTTTGCGATAAAAAAGCGATAGTGCTCTAAAATGTGTATATTTTGCCAAACTCCATTGGTTTCTATTTTATATTCTGCTTACGCACTTTATCACGGGAAAGTTCGAGTTAGGTCTCAAAGTGCATGGTTTTTTGTAATTTTCTGGGTTTTTTTTGTTGTATTTTCTAGATTTTGAATTTAATTTGTATTTCTCTGGGTTTAAAAAAAAAAAATATATATTTTCTAATTATTTTCATGATTTTGCCCGTGTTATTCCTACATACAGCCGCACACGAGCGCGCGCGCGCACATCCACATAGCACTACACCACACCACACCACATCACATCACACCACCCCACATCACACTACACCGCACTACACCACACCACACCACACCACACCACACCACACCACACCATACCACACCACACCACACCACACCACACCACACCACACCACACCACACCACACCACACTTCACCGCACCGCACCGCACCGCACCGCACCGCACCGCACCGCACCGCACCACACCACACCACACCACACCATACTATACCACACCTCACTACACCACACCTCAGCACACCACACCACACCGCAGCACACACCCCACACACGCGAGTTGGCGTGGGAGTAGGGAGAGTGCATAGTGCATAGCGCGCTCCCTACTATCGTATATTTACTCTCGACTATTCAAAAATAACCGTTTCGCGAAATATACACATTTTGGAGCATCGCAGCGACCTACTCTACACAAAAATTATATAAAACGAAAGATTTTAATGTATCTATGGCCTACAACTTTTTCCTCTAGAATCAATAATTATCACAATAAACGTGAAAAATAATGTAATGAAATCATTTTTTTGTTGTTTGGATTTGTCCTTGAAAATGAAATTTGCGGATGTTTGCCTATCATATTTGTGACCAGCACGTCGAAATACACCTGTATACGGAACTTCAGATCAATCGGAGGTACAGGCTATTCGGAAGTACACCAGAAATCCGATATGTAATTACAAGAATCTTGCGAGAAACTGACCTCTATCGACCAATACAAGAGTGGCCGATCGTATTCGTAAGAAAAATAAAAACCTCAATAGTTAATAGGAATTATTACCATTAGAAAACTAGATTTAATGGTTAGTGACAAATTTTCCCATAAAAAAAAATGAATTCAATGGTTAATGGAAACTATTCCCATAAGAAAACTAAATTTAATGGTTAACGAAAAATTGTTCGTTAACCGACTGGACTCTTTGAGGGGTTGTTTTTCCAACATGGTAACATCAACGGTCGCAAAATGAACCGGTTGAAGCCAGTCAAGATACCGTAGACGCATGCCTCGAAGAACGTAAACATAATAAAAAGGGTCATATGATACTCACCATCTGACCGCTTTATGTTTATGTTGGTACCATTCCCGATGTCGCACGTTTCGTTGTCCATTATAATTTAAATTTCTGCACGACGCACCATAAATCGTTCGATATTTGTGTTTCAAACGTAGTTAAACGCTGTAAAACAGCCAGAAATAATCACCAATGTCGAAATAATTCGACGGTTCACTTCGGTATAGGAGATTCCATATGACAGTTACAAATGCTGGGCACTGAATTCAAAATTGTCCAGCACCGTTCGTATTTTGGTAACCATAACGCGATCGCCACCACTCGGAAACGATCACAAAAACTTCGAGGATAACTTAATACTCTTGGGAAAACAAAATGAATCGCGAATTACATCGGGAGAGGCTGGAGTTCGGAACGGAAATTTGGTTTCCGTGTCGGGGTACTGCCGGTGTCTATTGTTGACGCGGCGAAAAATTACCGATCTAGCGCCAGCTTGCGACGAGTCGTGACAACTGACACTATCTGACATGAGACACTATCGTAGCGAAGTACGTGTACCGGGTAATCTCGTAAACATGGAAAATCAGCACGATTTTCGTACTTTCTTGTACCAGTACACCGTGAAACGTTTCGGGAGTGATTTCCGAACCGGATTTTTTTTTAATCGACTCGATACATCGCGAGTAAAATTCACTTTGAGAAAGATCTATTTTTCTTAGTAAAAAAAAAAAAAAAATTCTTACTATTTTTCAAGTTATTGTTTACAAACGAATCACTACTAACAAAGGATTGAAAAAGTTACATTCGCGTTTACTCCGTACACGGAGTGTTTCTTCGATTTCACTCCGATTTTCTTACCGTCGTGTACCTAAAAAGCCCAGCAAATACAATAGTAGTGAACAGAAAATACCTTTATAATCAAGTACCTTTATAATCAGATACCATTCTAAGATTGATATTATACCGACAAATTCTTCGTTGCACTTCTATCCGGAGACGAATTACACAGGCTCGCGATGAGAAAAATTTTTCAATAATTTTATCCAATTCATATATTTTGTCGTGTGCTGAGTTCGAAAATAATAATAAAAAATTAGTATTACCCACCAATTTTTCACACTTTGATATTTAAAAAAATTACATTAACAATTTATATTATATTAAAAATTATATAACAATACTAACAACAACAACAATAATAATAATAGTAATAATAATAATAATAATAATAATGATAATAATAATAATCATAATGATAATAATAATCAATTCCTCATTTTTTGAAATATTTGTACAATCGATGTCATATTGCGGGCGAACTGTGGGTGATAATGAAAAACACTGGTACCAGAAACGATGTTAGCATCAAAAAAACACAAGATTAGGCTGTATTCGTTCAAAAAGTTTTTACAAACATTTTTTTCGCCGGCCTGTATTGCTGTTCAGCAATCTAGGAGTATCTTCTCACATTTGTTCTTTGACTATCCAATACCGGTGGAAAACCATAACGAGCGTTTCCCTAGAAAAACCACACCCGTGTGCAGGCACCTTCCATGTGTGGATCGTTTAACACGGACTATTTATCTGTTCGTATTGCTGCGAATTGTTTTTTGCCCGTTATGAAAGCTCACGCACATTAGGCAGTTAATGTCAAATCAGTTCGTAGAGATACGAATTACGTTGGGTGCTGATAAATCGTACGTGCTACACGATCGAACGTTATAGCGCGTCTGCACTCGGATTTGACGTTTCGAGGAAAACACCCGGTATATTGGTAAGATTTAGGACGATGTCTTAAGATTATTCGGGTATCTCTGAATATATCCGAATGTATTCTCCGATATTGCGAATATAGAGGAAAAATACAATGATGAATCGAAAGAAAACGGATCTGTTTTCCGTCCAGTATAAAAATAACAATGGGAACGCTGTAAAAGCTTTGTTGTGGATCGATCGCCGAACGACATAGTTGTTCTCGAATAGGTTTTCCAGGTGACGAGTATTTAAGCATGTAAATTAGGGTGTTTCATTTTTAGGCGATATTTTTTTTTGGTCCTGCCTGAAAATCCTCAAACCTATTTTAAAAAAATGTATATTCCCACTAGAAAAGAAAATCTTTAATTAAAAAAAAATTACAAGTACAAAAGTTTTACGATTTTTCTCTGGCTATCCAACGCGGACCTTGAATTTGTCCTTGCCTATCACCTTCAAGGTCAAATCAAGGTTAACTTTAATTTTTTAAATAGGAATCCCTATTTTTTATTAATTATTCGTATTCTCCAGGCAAAAATACGTATGTTTTGTTGAAAACATTTTTCTTGATATCGCTTTTTTCTCTCGCTACCGGGCGCTAAGTGTTAAGTTCCCTGGATGCAATATCAAAAAATCGTTCGCACGAAAATTGTAAGGTTTCGAGAGGGTCGAATAATGCTGACTTTGCCGTTGACCTTGAGTTCAGATTCCAAGGCCAACTTGGATTTTTCAACGTCTAATCGTCGTTTTTGAGTTACGACCGATGCAGTATCTACCGAATACCCAAATAAAAAGCCACATTTCATTCCGAATGATTTGTCGACTTTGGAAAATATTTCAGATTTGGCCGTTACAGCGCGATCTTGCAGCAATCGTAAGAAATGTCAGACAAAACTCGCGTGTTTTTATCTGAATAATAAAAAATAGGACTTTCCATCTGGAAAATCAAGGTTGATCTTGGAATTTGGACTCAAGGTCAACGGCAGTCGCCATCATTTGAACCCCTCGTGCGAAAGATTTGTTGATATCTTGCATGACTTGGAAGACATTGCACCCAGGGAAGTTAACACTTAGCGCTCTCTAGCAAGAGACCAAGGCTTTGTCAAGAAAAATGTTTCCAACAAAACACACGTATTTCTGTCCGAAAAATACTGATAAAAAATAGAGATTTTTAATTAAAAAATTAAAGTTAACCTTGATTTGACCTTGACGGTCATGGGCAAGGACAAATTCAAAGTACCTATCATTTTTCAAAAAAATTAATTGCTTGAGAGTCATTCAGGGGGTTCCATACTTTCGAAACACCCGGTATACGGTCCCCTGACATAGGCAACATTCGCCTATATCGACCATTCCAGAAAATGGCCAATACTTTCCGAAGCAATGGTAATATTTTTGGTTCATCTATCGCTTATTAGTAAATATGTAGATATATATTCACCGAACAAGGTTTATCAAATATATAGGCAAACAAGTTGCCTAGACAGATTTTTTAATAGAGCTGTCCAGTTTACAGAGAAATGCCCATATATTTTTAAAAATAAATTTTCAGATTTTCAGGTAGGACCAACGAAACGCATATCACGTCAAAATGAAAGAGCCTCGTGTACATGCATACACATTGACGAGCCCCGATGTTATCTGCTCTTGCAGTTGGAAAGTAACAATATCGCTGTGCCTCGAGGCTTCGATAGTCTTTTTTCATACTGTTATCGTCGTGTTATGCATCGAGTCTCGTGCTCGGGAATAAAATAATGTGAAATTCGCGGCAGATTCGGATTTTTTTTCATTACGAAACACTATTCTGTCACGACGCCTGAATTCAGCTAGGATGAAAGTTGTCTAGGTCGTCGAAGCTGTCGCAAGGGGATCCCGTTCGCCGTATAAGGAAACATCGCTCGGATGCCGATGGCCAGCCGCGTACGCGGCGTCGATTTCCAAACATGTATCACGAAAAAAAACCAGAAGGCTCGTCGAGGATCGAACAAATGTGTCGCATCGTGCTGAAAACTGGACCGATTTTCCACCCATTATACACCGCGCAACACCGATTACAAATAATCCATTATTCGACGCGATTACATCGACTCGAAATTACGATTATGCGTCAAGAAAAAAAAAAAAAAAAAAAAAATGCTTGCCGTCGTCATTGCGCGAATAATTTTCTTGTTGTAGAATTTATTGTATTGCAAAATGAAGGACAGTCGCGTGTTTCCTGCGTAGCGTTAGACCTCATCAATTATTGTCGTCATCTCCATCGATTTGACGGCAAATCGATGGGGATGAATTGAGCGATTTGAATTCATTTCCAACGATCAATTTCCGCAATTTTTACAACGAAATGAACGTTTAAGCACGCGGATGCGTAAACATTACGATGGGGCAAAAATGGAATATTTTTTTGTACCAGCGACACTTAAGTTTTCGACTTTTTCCGCAGTTCAATAGAAAAAAATTCATATCTCGCTTGTCAATTGATCGTACGGCAAAACTATATATACCATTTTGTAGGAAATTAAACGCTCTACATAAAAGGTTTCCTGCATTTTTATCGCCAATCTCACCATTTAAAAAATATTGAAGATTGAAGTTTGATTATTTTAAGACACATTTGTTTTTCGCTTGTGAATTTTATAACTCGTGAACGAATAAGGATTGTGAAATGGGCAATGCATATTTTTGTAGGAAATTAAATGCTCTACCAAAATGGTCCTTTATGCTGAGTCGACTGAATTGGGCGTTTAAAAGATATTGTATCATCAAACTTTAGTGCATACTCATCTTAACAGTTTTTGATAACTAATTTGGAAATTTTCAAGTTAATTTATGAGTTTTTAGCAAATTTATACAAATTTAACCTTTTACCAACAGAGAAATGCTTCAAACTATATTTCAAGTTTTTTTCAGATGTAAGTAATATCAAGTAATGCTTCTTTTTTGACACACCCTGATAAACATCGACGGTTTAAGCGACTCAACATTTTTTGGGATATCAAAAATGTTGTTAAAAACAAACCTGTCTGCTGAATTTCGGCCCAGTTCACTACATAATTATGACCATTGACTGTTATGTAACTAATTACGAAACAATGGCGTGACGGCACACGCTTCAATAATAATAAAAAAAGTGAAGGATATAATAAAATTATGACTCGATCGAGTGTTTCCAGAAATATACAGACCAATATCTACAAAATGTTCCTAGATCGTTTCTATGACAGTGCACTACCGAGATAAAAAAACATTACGAAAAGTTCTTATCACAATTATTCGAATTATCGAACTTATGTCAATTTTTTCACCTTTTTTACGCATCTACATTAGAATGTGGCATTTTTGGAAATTTTCCCAGGTTGTATACTTTGGGACGATAAAATTCTGTTGAAATTCGAGCTCGTAATCTTAATATTAAGAGATGCCTCGTTGCGAATTTCTGTTTCCCATTTAAATAGCACGGTAAAAAAGTTTGTTTATGTTTGGAATTTTATACCTCGACAATGGAATATTGTACGGACTAGTCCAAGACATATTTTTATAGAGAATAGAGAATTGAGCGATCTACTATTTTGATAAGCGTAGAAATTCAAATTATATTCGAGGTCAAAGTTCACGCTATAATAAGTTATTAAATATGTACAATTTTTAATCAAGAAACTTGCTTAAAAAAATGTAAGAAAAAAAATTCTTATCGGGAATAAAAAACGATATTTTACCCCCGAGTATTTTATCCATCTTTTTTCGTGGATATTATTATTAGTCTGAGCTCATTGGGACCAGTTTTTCGAGCAACATAAATTGTTAAAGCCTAAACAACTAAATGTATTAATATCTATTAATTCTAAATGAGAAAATGTATACAGTAAATTTAATGGTCTACAAAAACGTCACTTGATATTTTTCGATAGGGTCAATAGTTTCCCTGTAATATTGAAAAAGCGATGAATTTTCGCCCATCTCGAATTTTCAACTCGAATATCACGCGAATGGCTATATCTATCAAAAAAGTTCAACAGACCTTTTTTGTAGAGCGTTCGATTCTCTATAAAACTATACTTGGACTAATCTATACGGTATGCCGTTGTCGGGATATAAATTACCAAATATAGAAATTCGCAACGAAACATCTCTCAATATTAACACGAACAGTTCCAATTTCAACAGACTTCTTTTTTCACTTTCCTGAAAGCATACAACCTGTTTGCGAGTCAAAAAAAAGTTGCCCAATCTTTATCCTCAATGTAGCGAAGGTTCAATGAAAGATTCTTAATTGTATCGCAGATACAGCACAGTATCCACTTGTTGTTCGTCGACGCATGTAGATAAAATGTACCGTCTATTTTTGAAACTCGCTGCTCAACTATGCACTGCGGCTGTTGAAGCTCAACACATCGTCGTGAAAATACGTAGAATCTAGTTGAGAATAATCCAACAGAATTGGTCTCTGTTTTTCAATTAGCAATTAGAGATGGCAGAGTATTGGCGAGATTTGCGAAAATGCACAAATGCAGATTCAATTTGTTATTAAGTGCACTTTTTGTCCTTCGTTCCTACAGGTAAGATGAATTTATTCTCGTCTACGAATTATTCCCAACATCGGATCAAATAAAAAGGTCAAACGTGGTCACGCGATTCAATTGAATTCCGTGGATATGCGCGAGTCACGTAAACGGTAACTGTACCACGTATCGCGTTGTGTAACGCTGCTCCATTGACATTATCGATGTATCTATAGCGTCGGTTTTTTTTCCACGAAAGCCTGACATTAACAATAGAACGACGGAATCTAGTTCGATTGATTCGACCCGCGACGAACGTATCGATCTCTTTGAAAGCGAGCTTACAAATTACCGATTTTCGTGACGACAAAACCGCGTCGTTTCACAGCTGACTTGACGAGAGAATTGGAAGAGAAATTTCACGGTGAGATTTTTCAACCGGTGCAGATACTAATCATCATCGGAGGCGGAACAAAACATTCGACAGATTCCAATATTTAGACACAACTAAATCGGATCTCACGATCAGATGCGAGATATCAGTCTACGATTGTTCGATGATAAATCTGTTGATTCGGATATTTGACAAAATTCAATTACGAGCAGATTAAAAATGTAGCGAGTTACTCGAGAACTAGCTTGATCATCGATGCGATGTCGTTCGGGAAATGAATTGAATAAAATTGAGCGACCGGAGTGGAAACAGCGCTCTGTTGTTCCGATTTACCGCGAGGTAAAGCGAGAGGGAATTTATCTCGAGTGAAAGTTGACGTTGTTACATCTTGGTGGGTATTTAAAACGAGAAAAGAAATAGATGACGACGTAGGTTTCGATATAGAATATCGAAAATTAGCGAAGCTGCGCGTCGTTCCGTAAAATCCCTAGAATTTGATAACCGGTGCATAAACGGTGGACTGCATTTCATCGCCGGGATTTGGGTTAAGTCGAAAAAGATTTTTTTTCCTCGTTGAGTAGTTTAATCTCTATCGTGTGACGTAGCCGAATTGATGCGAAAATTTTGACGCGCGAATGAGAGCAATTTTGAGGGAAAAAATTCATTCTTCACGCGCGACAACGAATGAAAAGTATTTCTAACAAATCAATGGATTATTTTATCCGAAAAATCCTACGTCACACTACAGATAATGTTATTAGTAAGATACGTGTAAAATTCGAGCTGAACCAGACCAATGGTTTTCGAATAATTTGCTCCACCAGTGTGGAAAGAGTAGTTTTTAGAGAAAACACAGAAACAGAGAGGATCACTTCTGTGCGACATAAATTAATGATTTCTATTTTATTTTCAATCTGCGATCCCTGTGCTATATATTACTCCATCTAGAGTAGCATACAGACTCTTTTCCAACAGTCCTTTTTAATTTTCTCGTTTATTTACTTGTTTCCCCTGTAACTTGAGTCTGTTAGCCAGATTCGACATAAATTCGGATCTTGGTAAATCAGAATGCTATAGATTCTGAGGATTCCTGGACGAACTATGTAAATAAGAAAAAATCGTTTTTTTTTTCATATTCGAGCTGTTAAATGTCGATTCGATGTAAATTATATCGGATTTATTAACAGATATAAAATTTACTTATTCATTAATGATTTCGGATCTGAGAATCATGTTGAACATTTTTGAAATAGTGTTGCAAAAAATGGAGGGGGATCGGGATGAAACGAGGATTATCTCGGTACACGAGCGATTAGCAGAGGAATTTTCGTTCAATTCTTTCTTTTTTCTGTCAACATTTGATAACAGCACAACACAAAAGTTGTGTTTTTTTTTTCATTCGTACGTCGATAACGGTCTGAAGAGCCACGGGAGATCTGCCGAGAAGGGAATAGGCAAGAACTCGTTAATCTTGTTACCGTAATTAATGGACTCGAGCGTTTCGATTAGAATAATTATTTGCGGAAGTAGCGTTTCATTAAAACTATTCGCATGCAACTAAAAACGGTAACAACGCTGTTTGATTTTTATTCCTCAGTTTTGCGTCGTGGGAACGAACTACGATGATTTTATATCATCCGTATTCGCGTTTGTGGTTTTCGCGTGAACCGGAGCTACTTACTAATAGGTCAATTCGTCTAAGCGACTCCCCTCCGCTCGTTGAACCGTTGAAAGATACCTGCCAGACTATAAAGGATGATTCAACATCGGAGTCCTCCCCACTTCGACGATTTCGTAAGCTTCCAACAAATTTGTCGTGATTCTTTGTGATATTATTTCAACGAAGTGAATCAGACCTCGTGAGTCTTCGCTACATCCAAAAAAAGCAAACATAAGATGAGAAAAATCGGAGGAGTTGAATTTCGTGGCAGATTTAGGGACGCGAGTCGCCAAATAGTCGGCGTACCTTGCAAAAGTTTGTACGTGTACAGGTGTAAATGCGCACACGCGGAACGCCTATACGAATAGGCCATTAGCAAACCCTCTCCTTTCTTGGCGAGTGCTCTGAGTCATTCGACGCTGCAGCATTCGAATAAGCAAATACAACGTTGTTTAACGTATCTTCTCGACTCGATAGAGACCCATGGCGATCGATCAACGGACGTCCAATTAATAAGAGATATATTTTCTCGATCTCGATTCCTCGATGTTTAAATGGTGCTGATTATCAATTTTGAAAACGTCGTTGGCGATTGGAATATTTTGCGTAGATTATTGCGGAGATTATTGATATTCGAGCAATTTAGCTGCACGTGGGTGGAAAAACACGCATACAGCTGGCCAAATATATAAAACTATGATGTAAACAAAATAACGTACAGAAATATTCATCGGCGTTCCATCTACTCTTTATCAATATTCATTGACAATGATATCAGACTTCGCGAAAACTTCGGAGAGATAAAAAACACTCGTCGCCTAAGTAAACTGTGCTCCGGATTAATTGCGCTCCAAGAATTATCGTCCTGACTCAACGTCTCCAAGCGTCCGCTTCCAAGCATCGTACGTGAAAATTTCAACGATAACAGGAAATATGTAACAAACTGGTCAATTTATTTTCGCAAGGATGAAGTCTTAAAAAGTTGTTTCCTGTATCGGAGGCAATAAGAAAAACCACTATATTCTTGGTATCGTCGACGAGCTAATGATGTTAATGACGCGTGACTTTTGCTTTTGCGACACTTGTTTTCCTCTTGATACTCGTGTCAATGACATGTGATTTAAACTTAATGGTTTTGATTGACGGTCAACTGAGAAAATGGTCGCGACTCAAGAAGTCAGTCGAGTTCGAGATGCGAATATAAAGTCTGGTACGAGTGACCGGTTGAAATAGATGCGAAATATATTTTCCAAAATCAAAATTAGTTCCTTTTTCTATAATTGTGATGTTCACGATGACAATAACTTTTTTTTCATTCGACACTCGTCCGTGATTCTCTCACGTAGAATCCTTACAATAACCATCTTACATATTACGTGGGTAAGTCATTTCTCGTTTGAATGAATAATTCGATTATATGTGAAATAGCATTGCGTTTGTATATATTCAAAGAGATTCGTTTGTGGTAAGAATGTTGGCGTGACGAATACACTTTTAGCTTTACGCGTAATTAGTCATTCCTAAGAATATGTGTAGATCGCTGTCGCTGGATCGAGATATCGACCGTACCATGGTAGATTAATTAAATGATGGGATATATTGGTTCGTTGCTCGAGTCCTTCGTTCGGTAATAAAATCACTCCGGATGAGATCAACTTTCAAAAGTAATATTTCGTTGTAGTCTGATAAATAAGATCTAACCAAATAAAGATAGGCGAAGGAGACTGTTCTGTATTTTAACGAGAGTGATGATGAAGGTTTGGTATTTCCATTCACGTTCATTTGAACTTAGAGAAAGAACAACATCCATGCAGCAATAACAGGTAAGGAAATGAGGATGGCATGGGAACACGAGATAATTTAATGATAAAAATGAATAGAAATATCGTCATAGGTAAGTTGTAGATTCGAAGCGTTATTTTCCGAAAATGGTAACGACGAAGGTCGCAAAATGAACCGGTTAAAGCCAGTCAAGGTACGGAAAACCCACGCACGTCGAAAAATGTAGACACGAAAAAATGGTCATAGGATACTCACCATCTGTCCGCTTTATGTTTATGCTGGTGCCATCCTCGATGTTGCACATTTCGTGGTCCATTGTTATTTAATTTCGGGCACGGGACACCATAAATCGTGCGATATTTGTGGTTGAAACGCCGTTAAACGCTATAAAACAGCCAGAAATGATCACGGCTCGGCCGTTGGCTCCGGCATAGGAGACTCCAGCTGACAGTTACAAATGCTATTGCATTCAAAAATTGTCGAGCGCCGCCCGTATTTTAGTGACGATAACACGTTCGAATCTCGTACGATACCAGTCGGGAATGAACACAGACACTTCGGGGATAATTTAATGCTATCGGGAAAACAGATGAATTACGAATTACATTGAAAAACGTTGGATTTCACGACGAAAACTTTGGTTTCTGAGCCGGGGTACTGCCAGTGTCCGTTATTGACAACGAAAAGGCATCTAGCGCCAGCTTGCGGCGACCCGCGACACTAGCACCATCTGTGAGACTGTGCGGAATTCTAATCTTAGATGAGTCGAGTCGCGAGGAAATCGGATTGGTTCGAATCCTGCGGCGGGAATGTCGATCGTATTAAGTCACGAGGTGAACATGTCCGTATATTTGTTTTCAAATTTTGCGTTAGGCCCGTTGTGCCTGTATTATTGAATAACAGATTTCAAATAATCGTTTGTCGTATCACGATTTACATAATATCATTCCGAAACGAATTGTATACACGTTGTGTCGTAATTTTATTTATCTTATCAAAACTTGCCGCAGGACAAACGCATCAATTCCATCAATATGAACAATGAATGAGTCACGATAATGCGAAGATAAGACGCGAAAATCTTTGCAGCAATGTTACTTAGCTTTATGCTAACGTTTCTGAAGTCAGTGTTCGCGAATGATGCATTGTTTGCCGAGCGGAAGCAGTGCGAAAAATGTACAAGGTTACGTAAATTCATAGGAATAGCGAGTTCATCGCTCTTAAAATTCACATTCTAGGCAAGTGGTATGGTATTATCGAAACGGTATACATATATTCCGAAATAGTGGAGCAAAATTAATTTGACTGTTAGTCGAAGGACAGTGCCATAGACAAATTTGGGTGTGTTATTACTTTTCCCGCCTGGTTCTCAATTTCATAAAATATACTGGCCATTATATACAAACATGATGGGTGAACCAGACTAATCCCATTGAGACAATGTTAATAAATGAGATTCGTTTATTTGCAATGACTATTCATACGAATTTGCAGTTATAAATGGGTACATATATATATATATATATATATATATATATATATATATATATATATAGATGGATAGATAGATAGATATATGTGGATCGATATATCGATCCACTTTCAGGATCCTACAGAAATTAAAGCTCGGTCTACAATAGACGCATACGTTCCCGTTTGATTGTAGACGCTACTATAAGATTCGTATTGGGATCTGGCCAAGGTAGATCTACCTTGGATCTGACACGGAAGCGTAGCCAAAGTCAATATGGCGCAGCCGGGGGTGCATTCGTCCTCCAATATTTGTTTAGTCAAAATCATCTGGCAGTAGTGTTACCGTATAAGGTAGTAAACATACCGACTTCTGTAATTTTTTGTTTAGTTGCTGTCATACGCAAATTTGTTGTCACGAGCAATGCACCCCGGTTTTAGTTCCAAATTTTTAATACTAGATGTCTCACGAATTTTGTCAGATCCCAATACTTCAATTCTCCGCAGGAACGGGCACTCGTCAAGGTCGCGCAAATCGAAACCGTCGACATTTGAATCGCGAATCTGCATCGGCGGGCATTGATTCGAAGGGATTACCGTGACATCTACTATATTGCGACAGTTCACGATATATCAAGGTCTTACGTTGCAACTAGTTGGCGATCAGTACATCCTCTCGCAGCAACGTTGTATTTATTTACTTTTTTTCATTATTTCAACTGTAGTTTCGTTCCACGGTTGGAAAGTGTTTACGAGTCAGAACCAATGAGAGCTATAGTTCGAGTGGAAATCGTGGCCGTGATTGGTTCTCAGTAACCCCGATCGATGCCGATAATGTCGGGATGCTTTCTCATATCATTCGATTGACAAAGGATGACGCAAAGCCGCCCTTCGCTATAGCGTTGGCTATAGTATATGTGACCTTGATCACAGCCAACAGCTGACTCGAGTAAACGTTTATCAGCTTGAAGGATAGTGGTCATACGTGATGTAACATAGCGTAAAATATCGATGTACCTCGTGGCGCTATCTCTAATCAAGAGCTTTGACGATCAGTTGAGCTTTGGTTTGTTGTACGAGTACATATTCGTATATATTACTAGATATAATGTAAATTTAAATTATTTCAACAGTAATTAGGGCTCGTTGTATTCACATTGACCAGAAAAAATGCAGAACAACTGCAATAATATGAAAGTGACTTAATGTTAGGATTTCTGGCTGTTTAAGAAAAATTGTTTGCGTTTCAATTAACCACTCGTACTATAAACAATCTGTTGTCACTTTGCTTCATTGATACAAAAATCTGGATTATTATTATCTGAGAAAAAATTCAGTCTTCAATCCAGCTGTGCATTTAGATGACGAGGAGTTAAGTTTTGTGGTCAGTTGTCGAGGAACCGGCGTTTAGGTGACAGTTGCTTGGGTTATTTAGATACGAACTCGTCATTATTTTAATCACCATATCCTGTATGGCTTCGAAATCAAGTGTCAACTGTTCTTCATCCATTGTTAGTAAATTCTCGAACAAGTTTTTGCACCTGAAAATTTAATCCACATAATGTATTAAGCTCACATGTTTATCTTACAATAACCGTAGCAAATGAATTTACGCTAAATGTTCATAATTTTAGAATCTTAATATATATATATAAAAATTTATTACAATTCTTCACGGTAACAGATGTCGAGCGTTGACAATCTTGAGGATTCCACATTTTTCACTTTATCTTCGAATAACTACAAACAAACGTTGACATTATGGAAAAGAACTGTACGATTGTATAATGATATTGAAATGGATATTCAAAATAAATCTGTATTATTTACCGACTGGGCACGTTGAACGATTCCTTTGTCTAATCCAGCATGAGCAGCAACTGCATGTGAAAAACTTTTCCCAGAACTTCCATTAGTAATTCGATACAAAAATACAATCGAGCCATTTTCGTTCAACATGAATTCGAATGTCTGCAACGTAGGACCGTCAATGCAAAACCATTCTCAATACAGCTGACTTTTTACATAGAGTATCAATAAATCTCATTGTTCTGGAAAATTTACCTGATGTTGAGTGATTGACGATCTAGGTATCCAATTAATAATCTCATGGATGTGTGTTGAAACCAATAAGTGTGGACAAGATGAATTCCGTTGAATAAAATCAGTCAAAGAAGCTGCTAGTAGAGCTAGTGCATCTGTCTCCATAGTACCTTTTCCAAATTCGTCTATAATGACTAAGGAATTGGCAGTTGCATTTCGTACAGCTGCATTCATCTGTCATAGTTATAGATTTTTTGTTCCTAAATATATTTATACTCGAAACGTATGCTTATCGTTGAGCAAATTGTAGGCGACTATACACACCTGTCGCAGATCAACCATGAATGAACTCGCATTCAAAGAAATTGTATCAGCAAAGTGAATTCGTGTAAAGATATGACTGAGAACACCAATGGTAGCTGAATCAGCCGGTACGTAGCTTCCAATATGAGCCATAAAAACAATAAGACCAATTTGTTTCAGATAAACACTTTTGCCACTGGCGTTGGGACCAGTTATGATCTTTAAAAGGCTCTTTCCCTCTCCAGACGACATGTCATTAGGAATAAAATAATTAGCTTGCAGCAATTCCAATAAAGGATGTCGACCCTGCTTTATGTCAATCACTTGAGATTTTGTGATTGTTGGTCTCACGTAATTGAAGTTATGAGCAACCATTGATAATGATATCAATCTACAAATAAAAAATATTGCAGTCTATAACGGTTGCAGTACCATGGATCGTATTATTCTAATTACAATAGGAATCGTAATGCAGTATTTGAAATCATCGGAGGACACATACGCATCAAGTTCACCGATGTGATGGATGATGTTCAACACTGGTTGAATATGTTTATTAATATACTGAACTAATCTTAACATAATCTGACTTTGCCGATTGGTGATCTTTTCAAAAATGTCTCCAACTGTGTTATCCAATTCTGGAATAATTTTTCCATGTAGTTGATGTTCGTTAGTATCGCGTGATGAATTGATCATTCAAAAAATTACAGTTGGTTCAATGTACCTAAGGCAGCCGGGCTTTTATAGTGACATATTTTATTCGCAATGAACTTGAACTTTAATCCAGGTAACTCGTAGTTTGAGGGTAGTTCACCTTCCCATTCCGTTACAGCCAGAAGATATCCGATATCCGGCAAATATATCATATTACAAGCCTTAACTGATGCTGGCAAATTTCGTATTTCTCGTTGACACATGACAGTTAATATTTGTGGTAGAGTTTGGTTGATATGATTCACTGTGGATAGTCGTTAATCAAGAGCAAAATTATTCAGACCTGCCATGTGAAACATATTCTATCGAAAGTTTTTATGTTTTTCAATTGTTTCGAGTTACATTTTCGTCTGAAATCTATTTCCTTGATGCCGTCATTTTAATTATCACGCAATTGGTGTATAAATTCACATATTCTTCCATTTGAATTCGTATGAATCAAATGTCTTAAATGAAATGTATAATTGTACGTATCACAATACGTACATTGGTCCAATTCCGCGTCGACTCCTGGTTTCACGACAAATTTATTTTGTTGTTTGCAAGACTCAAAATCAACAATATATTCGATAAAATATTGTAAATGATGCATTTCCTCTGTTGTACATTCTACGATTTTTCCAAATATCGGAAGTGCGTCTTTACAAGTTTTACATATGTCTGCGATGTGAATTACATTGCACAATGTCTACAAATAAAAATATGATTAACAGGTAATGTTATCCGTGGTAATTAATTTTTGTATCAAAGTTCACCTTATGCAATCTTCGCCATTCCGAAGATTTAGCCTGCGGAGCAGATAAACGATTCATAACTTTGGTAATCCGATAGACTTTTGATAAAGACAGTTTTATATTCTCAATGATATGATGGTTTTTGGGATCCAAGCAAAATTGAATTGTATCTAATCTTTCATTTAACACTTGTGTATCATTTGTCGGACGTTGGACCATTGACCTATCATAACGAAAAATTTATAGATTATAAATAATGTTATCGATCTTGGCAACTATACAAGTCTCCTATCGTTCTTTTGAATCTTATTCCAAGTAGCAGAAATACTGACCAGAGATATTGGCTACCAGGACGAGATTGACAACGATTAAGAATGCTGAATAAGCTGAGTCCTTCTTTGCAAGAACGTGCATCTCCAAATTTGAATGAACTAGGATGATGCTTTGGATTGATAATCTGCAACGCCTTGTATGAATCATTATCAATCATAACAATATTGTTCCTGTCGAAAAAATATGAGTCGTTAGAATGTCGAAACTCCTGAATTAAAAGTATTCTAATGCATAGGTATACATGAGTTTGATCATACACGTTAATTTTGTGCAATTGCATGAACTTTGGCTGACCAATTGCCTCTAGTGCCATAACGTTCCAATTTCTATCAAGATACCTCAACAATAATCCTAAGGCATAGATCATGACAGAATTGTTAAAATTGATTATCGAATTTAAAAATATAACTCTTTCATCGTTGGTCAAATCTGATGCTTCGGTTTCCAATTTTAGAAACCGAACTCTCGTACTGCAAGAAGTATAATTATTCTCTTTCTTCGAGAGAATCTTCAACTTGGAGCGTGTTCTACGTTCACTCCGACGAGGTGTTTCATCAGATAAAGTTTGTTCTTCCTGTATGATCAAATTTTTCAGGTTCGATAAAAATTGATCCGTCATTCCTGTCAAAGTAATGACAATGCTGGGTCGACATTGTCTGTAAATTATGTTTGTTAGATTGAAATTCAGATTACTTTCCGTAATATCTTCCAATGTATAGAGCTCTGATGTTGTAGTATTATAATAAGCAGCGCCCAAATAGCCATTTTGCCATATCAGAGCAAGAACAATCTGAATCAAAATTAAACAGATATATCATAATTAGTGTGTTCTTAGAAAACATGCAACCACATTTTGTTTGAATATACACAATTGATGTATTGAATACCTCTTCAAAGTCAACATCTCGGCTTAGGATATCAGTAATTTTGTTATCGGACGTGCTGCTTCTCTTCTGGCTCGTGTCTGGCATATGTGTAATTACATCTGCATCATTGTCCGAGCTATCACTGGACATAAGAGACTCAAATGGACGGTACCTTCCGGAAAAAACAGGCAATCAAAATTGTTGTACCACTACATCGGTTTGGGAAGTCGTATACTTTGTTTTAGGAAAATTGCGCATATGTAAGTCTTACTTTCCCTCATCCGTGGAGTTAACTCTTTCATCACTCGTACTAGGCGGTACTTTGGAGCTAGCTCCACTGCTAGTACTTGGTTCAGGATCCATTATCACACTAAACGTATGAAATTACGTATGGATATACTAATAACATTCTGTTTTGAAGTCTTTCCAATCGAGCGGAGTAAGCAAATTCGTTTGAAACAGTTGAATCGTGCCCGCCGAGCTGGTTTGAATTTCCGAATCTCATGATTCGTCGGTTGTACCATGGATGTAGCAAATAAGGGCTGCGTTCCGAAACCTCCGAAACGGCACTCGTCTGCACACGGACTCACACTAGCCGTTCTGAAATGTCGCGTGTGCCTAGCGCGGTCCCACGTCAGTCGTGCGGAAGCACGCAGGGGTACACACTGGTGTGCTACTTGGTGCTTTCCATTCACGCACGAAGTGGACTATAGTCTATAGTCGACTTTCGGTGCTTTCCATTCGCAATCAAAGTCGACTACAGACAACTTTACCCGCTCTGTTGAAGCGTTGAGTTGGATGGAGTCAGGGTAAGTATGGGTCGCGAATGGAAAACGACAACTGTGTGCCATCCATAGATATAGAGCATGGACTCCGCATTCCCTATTCGCCCCGTACGATGTGGTGGCCGCGCTATCTGGTAGCTCAATAACGCAAAAAATCAGAGGAGTATAGCTGTGATTTGTATGGAAATTGATTGTACGTAGTTGTGTATAGAATTTTTTCTACAATTAGGTGCGAAAAAACGAATAAATAAACTTTAATTAATACGTATATTTTCATGTATACGATGCTTTTTAAAGTTATTCATATAGGCATAAAATGTGCTTCTTATATTAAAAAAAAAAGAATTAAGGTATGAACATAAAGGCGTGTCCTCACTGAGTCGACATTGTCGATCGACAGAGTCGATCGACACTGTCGATCGACAAGTCGGAAAAATTCGACCTATCCACACCAAAAGGCAGAATATTTGTCGAATCGATCAGTCGACGCTCCATTTTGCACGTATAACCTCGATACAACCGCACGTTCACGCTGTCCAATGGTCGACTGTCGAACGTCGAAGATCGAGTGGCACGTCCACACTCTGAAGTCGACTCGACTACCCTTTGATTTTTACCGACAGTTGATGGGAAACCAGTCGACATGTCGATCGACATATTTTGTCGATCGACAAAGTCGATTTACTCGTCCATACTGAATCGACAATGTCGATCGACAGAGTCGATCGACAATGTTGCCTCAGTGAGGACACGCCTTAAAGCTTACGTGATTGTACCACGACTCGTTCGGCACCTAGCGGAATTCAATCAAAGGACGACACAACAATCACACCTTTTTTTCTCAAAAAATACCCGGGACTGGTTCCTCTTACTCTTCTATCTCCGTGCATTGTACGGACACAACGGCAGACGAATGGTACACCGCTGTACATGTACGGCATTGCGAGATATTGTACGGGGGGAAAAAATATCAACGTCCTTTGTTTTCATTCATATTTCACTCACGAAATACGAAAGAATTTGTAAAAAGCGAGTTGTTCAAAGGTTATGTTCTCTATGCATCCAAACTCGTTTTCGACATGTTTCCGACCATACGCGGTTGCGTAAAGCATCATTCACAATAGGCTTAAGTATCATTCACGATTGGCTTAGTGCAATGGCAGTACCGAACTTCGTGCGGCATTAAAGATTGAGTCGTTAGATTCCGTTGCATGGTTCACAGTAGATTAGTGTAGGTGGCAGTGGCAGTTGGTAGTGGCCCATGGTAGTGGCAGATGCTTGCAATTTAGTTTGCAATCTCCAAACTTCTGCACTGCACGGCATGCCAAGCTATAGCAACGACCAATCCTCAGTTTCTAAAGTTGCTAAGATTCGCGGTAAAACCAAAGTGCCGTAAAACATGACTTCAATCGACACTCAATTATCTGAGTTATTAGAACACTATCCAGCGATATGGGACCGAGCATCGCCATCATTTAAAGATACGATTAAAAAGGAGAACGCTTTTAAGGAATTGGCATCCAAATTGCATGTGTCGGGTACGTTATTTCGTAGGTTATATTTCTGTAAATATTGCGAAAAAGGTTTAATGAAGTGTTCTAAGTTTAATAATCTATTTATCGTTTTTTTGATAGTTGACGTCGTGTGTTCGCGCTACAAGGCAATACGGGAAAAATATCGGAAGGAGAAAATAAAGATTAATGCCGCAATACAAAGCGGTGCAGGTCAGTTAACATTTGCACCATGGCATTTGATGAACACCCTGCGATTTCTAGACGCAGTTCAGAAACCACGCAAGTATGGATAATCAATACCGACACTGATCAATATTTTGTAAGGATATTTTGGATAGTCAACATTTTAGTATTATAAACTTTCAGAACTATAACGAACATGCTCGCTGCTACGGAAAACAGCTACGGGCCAGCTTTCTCTGCTAAAACTATGGACGATGAATACGAGGTAGTGGAGTATTTGGAGGACGACCTCAATGAATCCGAAATTTCAGAGAATATGGTCAACGCACAAACAATTGAAAAAAGCCAGGGCACACCGTACTCTATTTCTTTCGATCGAGACTTATACGACACACCATCTACAAATTCTGGCCCCACATATAAAAGAGTGCAAACCTCGTTGCCAACAATGGCACCACCATTGTCACCGACACCATCATCAAGAAGTACATCGTCATCAAGAACGGAATCATTTCACCATCGCATGACCAAAAAGCAGAAGAGAACTCCATCCATAGATGGAATGGTGGAGAAACTGGTGCAGGCGGCAGAAATAACGGCAAAACAAACTCTCGAACCGCAGACCGTGTCACTAAACCAATTTCAACATTTTGGCATGTATGTTGGGCAAAGTTTAACCGCCATGAGTTTAAGAAAAGCAAACCACGCAATGTTCGAAATTAGCCAAATAATTTTCAAACACAATAGTTCGGGGGATGATTGAATTTTTATTTGTTTCAATTTCATGTTTGTATTTTATTGTTGTCATGTTTGTATTTTATTGTTGTCATGTTTGTATTTTATTGTTTTCATGTTTGTATTTTATTGTTTCAAAATACATACATTAAATGACATTATGGCACACTCAACTCCTGTCCTGCAGTCCACTATAGCATATAATACATAAATAAAAAAGGGTGCGTTGAGTCAATGCCACATAAGTGAAAAAAAACTTCATCTCGATGATTTAATGGTACTGCATTCTGAATTTAAAATACGAGTTCATCTACAGCTTTGAATGTGATTCTTCTGCCATGGGATACTTCCCGCTTCACTATTAAGATATAATTTTAAGCAATCTCTTAGTTTTATCGAATCAGCAGTAGAATTTCTAGCTCCGATGCGTCTTCGTAACATTGACACAGGCTCCAGTGCTGAATTGGCAGGAATGTTGTTTCTCCACTCTCCAAGTTGTATTTCGTTGCCTTCTTCATGGTCAACCAATCGTTCAGTGCAGTATCTTCTTGAATTGCTTGCCACCGCCCGCTCTGATATCATAATATAGTTATGCAAACACACCGTTGCTTTAATAATATTGTCTACAGTCTCTGGAAACCCGTGAATTGTTTTATGAAAAATATGCCAACGCGCAACTAATATGCCAAATGCGTTTTCTATACAGCGTCTTGCTCGACTCAACCGATAGTTGAATATTCTTTTATCAGAACTCAAACACCTCCCACCAAATGGTCGCATCAGATGAGGCTGTAATGGAAAAGCTTCATCGCCAACGAAAAAGTGAGGGAATGGCTCGGTTGTTCCAGGTAGTGGTCGATTCTGGGGAATTTGTAGTGACTCATTTTGAAGCTGGATTCCAAATGCTGATTCTCGGAGCATCCCACCATCACTTTGGGATTCATATGCCCCTATATTCACCGATGTGAACAAGTATGAAGCATCGCATACCGCGAAAAGTACAACATTGAATTGTTTCTCATTATTATAATACAATGATCCAGATTTATTTGGCGTCCGTATCGCAACATGCTTGCCGTCAATTGCTCCAAGACAGTTTGGAAATTGCCAGTTATTTAGAAACTGCTCCGCGCACTTATTCCACATACTTTCATCCGGACACTTTAACACAGCTGGCTGCAAGACATTCCACAGAACCTCACAGGTCTCTCGAACAATCATACAGGCAGTAGATTTTCCTATGCGATATAAAAATGAAATAGACCGCAACGAATCTCCTGAAGCTAGAAACCTGAAACGTGAAAGATTTACTGTACAAGTGAATACTATATCGAAGAATAGAGTTTACATTATATCATTTGTTTACCTGAGTGTCAAAGCTAGTCTGCATTCAGGGTTAATATTGGGTCGTCTGGAGGTTTTCTCCAGCGCAGGACCAACCATTGCTAAGAGGTTTTCAAATGAACGCACATCCATTCTGGTGTAATTGAAAAACATTTCCGCATCTTGAAACCGCATCTCTCGTAGCGGGTTATAGTAATTGCTATGACGGATCCGGTTCTGGTATATTGGTCGAACCCACCAGCGTCGTTTCCTTCTTTTTGATTTTTTTTTCAACAAAAGGAACGCGGCGCACATAAGTATCCTACTTAATAAAACATTTTGATCCATTTCTAAGGGATAACCATTTATAACCTTTCAGCATTTTATGAACAACGACGTATGCAACTACCAACTGTCACTATTTGATATGAACGCTGTTGTGCACTACCGCTACAAGGCGCACTACCGCTACACGCCGCACTATCGCTACCCCGGCCACTGCACTACCTCTGCACTAATGTAAGCCAATTGTGAATGATACTTTATGTTGTAATGTAAACGCGCATGGTAGCACGTGACACATGAGAGCCATGTGACGTCTTCGGCACAGCGCCGGCAGGTCCGCAGTTGTCAGTATACAAGACCCGAACTACCCTATTTTCACAGCTTGTTTCCACTTGCGCGACGTTCTTTTTTTTTCTTCCGTCGAAGCGATATCGAAACAGCGATATCGGATGACTCAAGTAAGAGATAGAGCAGCGAACAAAGGATGAACTGAACTGGCAAGAGCGTAACTGCGTTGTTCAATCGCCAAACGGTTTTCTTACTTTGATTTTCTAAGCGCTCTTTTCACGGACAATGTACTGTGTAAATGTAAGCCGTGATTCTGTGTAGAATTGTTGATTCTCCATAAATTGAGCGCGAAAAAACGCCGGGAACAAGAAACTTTCATGAACTAAGTATACTTTAAACTTCAATTATAATTTCGACGATATTTTGCAGGAAATTAAGTTTGAAAGCTGAACAATAAAAGAAAGTTTTTGAAGATCGTACGATTGTCGTGATATTTGGCTTGATGAACATGGATATTAACGCGCCTTACCTCGAAGCAATTCAAGCTATTGCTGGTAAGGTACCAGGAGAGAAGCTAAAAACGATAAATATGATAGCCAGAGAGATAGCAGGAGTTACAGGATCAGAAAACGACACCCCAAAGAATAATCAAGACTCGGATCTTCCGGAACCACTCAAACCATTGGTACTTGTCGAGGTTGCAAAACTTCTGCATCAACGCGACAGCATCATCGAAGCATTTAAGAGCGACGATCTGACCGTCCTATATCGAGCCTTTCAAGCAAAGTGGTTTTTCACCGGTGCAGATGATACCTTGATCGATGCTAAATATATGGTTGAAAATGTATTCCCTGAAATTTCGCTTCATGCACGACTGAAGATAATCAAAAGGTTTGGAATTTATTTGGAAAATGTATCGGTGGGCGCAGAATTATTCGCAGCAGTCTCGCAAAACTACGGCGTCGACGAAGCGGAACCGTTGCTCACCGCGTGCGACGAGCAATTCGCGTTTCAGATGATACTTGAGAAGAAAATCAAACTCTCGGAGAAAATGATAGAAAGATTATATGAGAAGTATCCAAATTTAGTAGTCAAGTATCTCATGCTAAGTAAACCTGGACCGGATAACGTCAGAGATCCATATGAAATATGTATAAACGATTATTTAGATTTCCTGCCATATCTAGCAATAAAACATTTTGACGATTTCATGACGCTCTACGACATGCACGGTGGTTTGAATGTAGAGCTGGGGAAAAAAGCAGCATGTACATTCATCAAAAAGTGTACGAATAGGCTGATAGAGGATCCCAAAAAGTACTTGCAAATGGTACCTCTAAAACTGGTAAGCAGAAAGCTTTCCGCCGATGATTTTACCAAGATGTTTCAGGATTCGTTTCCCAAAGAGAAAGAACGGTTTCGTTTTTCTGAACTGTACAAGTCATTACGCTACTACAAGTCCAGCGACGCTGAGAAAGTGAATTTTATTCTCACCACGTTTCAAAAGGTCTATGGCGAAGATTTACTCAAGTGCCAAGACTTGATATCTGCCGAACTTATGCGACTGCTACCGCCCGAGATACGCGTGGAACAAGCCAGGTTGAAGCTGGAAACCGATAAAGATTGGCACCTCGATGATAAAGAGAATTCTTGGCGATGTTATCTGCCTGCTTCGGAATCTATTCCACTGATTAAAACTGAAATTCGTCGTTCTTCTGATGACTCAAAGCGTTGCGAACTTGTAAAACTCATGGTTTACACGTGCAAAATCAACAACGACAAAAATGCTGTTCTTATTACCTTAAATTATGTTTATGACAGACATCGCAACGAACGGGATTGGTTTATATTCGATTTTCTGTCGGAAATTCAAAGTTCAATCGACTTATTTACCTTGACCGCTGATCATTGGGAAGTGATCAATAAATATATAAAACTGGCTGAAATGCAAGATAAATTATTTGATAATAGCAGCCTTATATTGAAGATAATAGAAGATGCATTGCATTATTGCTTCTTGAATGATGTGGCCAGCGACAATTATACTCGAATATACGTCGATATTTCTTTGAAATTATGGTTTGGTAAGTGGAATATTTTGATAAATTATCCGAAATGGGAAAAAAAGTGTTTGGACCTTTTCATCAATGCTATACCCAAACAATGTCCATTCGATGATAAATTTTGGACCCTCAAGCAGACGATCAAAACTACATCAAATTTGGCATTAGCATTGTACAGCTTCAACAAACGTAATAGTAAATCGAAAGAAAAATTGAAATACCTCTCGATCAGAGATTATCCATGGCTTTTAGAAAAAATCAAAGAACTCATGTTGAGCGATTGGAATGAAGAATCATACGATAAAGGATTAATTTTGAATGCTTTGAGAAAGAACGAAAAAGATCTCTTCGAACTTTGGCTGCAAGATATCGAACAATTCTCAAATCTGAACACCAGCATTTTACTATACATTTTACGACAGCAGCCGCAAAGAATCTTGGATCACTGGAAAGAATGCTTTGACAAACTTCAAAATGAACTTTCACCTCACATGCAGACTGCTAATGCGTTTGTCACAAAATGTCGGTGGTATCAAGATTTGCCAATTAAGTTTTTCGCCGCCGCTTTGGAACATTACAGGGCCAACGAAAATATTGTACCGGCCGTGGAAACGTTGGCAATGATGCTGGATGGACAAACTTTCACAGATATCATCACCCCAGTTATCCCCACAGACGAACAAATGGATATTGATGCAGATAACGCTCGTGATTCGTATAAACTTCTGTTGGCTATTTCTTCAAATCTGCGCAAAGTAAATCCGCCCGTTTCATTGGATGTTATAGGTAGCTTCTGCGTCGGTGATTATCTACAAATGGCTATGTGTTCTTTATTCAGCGTTTGCAGTCGCGTACCGGCCAGTACTGTTATTCCCTTTGCTAACATATTAACAAATCGCCGAGTATCTGTGATGAAGCATGGTATTAGACTTATGTACATGGTATCTCCGCTCCAGGATCTGTACACTTTCCTCATCGACATTTGGAAGAAACATGCCCACATGTCTATACGGGCGGTAGTCTTCAAAAAAATCTACGATCTCTTTTTTAGACAACCTGACTCGAAAAGTTGGAACATGATTCGTACTTGCATTGACAACTTGGATACTAATGATGATTCCGAGATATTCGAAAGTTTGATAGTGCTGAAAAAAATACCGAACGAATATATTGGTGAATATATAAAGATCGTTCTTGATGTGTTGGAAAAGTTACGAAACAGCAGCGAAAAACCTGCGAGCGATGTGTATTTTAAATTATCTTGCAAGTTGATAAGAAATATTGATTCGTCCATTCTGAATATTCTGCCTGAAGATTATACTCAACAACTGATCAGGAAATATTTGTTCGATTTTAACTACAACGCGGAGATCTTTAAGACTGGAAAAGAGTTGACCAATTGTTATCTTCTTGCATCCAAAGTATACAATGATTCACGATTCAACTTTTTTTCCAGCTACTTTCAAGAGATCGTGAAAAAATACTGGAACAAATGTCATCCGCAAGATCCAAAATTCTATCCGGTCAATTTTATGGTTCACGATCTGTTCGACAGTTTCGTTACGGATTGGTCGACGAAATATGACCCCAAAATTTTCGAGCGTCTACTTGAAATTTTCAAATTGGTACTATTGCCAGCGCAAGACGTCGACTCTTACGTGAATCTAGTATACTGCATAGATTTTCATAATTCCCTGACTCCTGAGGAATTTGGTACGAGAATAAGTCAAAGTATTATACATTTGATCGACATTGTTACGGTACAGTTAACTGTACACCTAGGCAGGCAACTTAAACAATTTTTGGAGTACAGGTCGCTCAATGACACGAGTAACGAAGAATTATGGATGATTGTCACGGAAAGTTTGACAGCGAATGCAAATGTTCATTGCTCTGTGATCGCAGCTATGTTGCTGCGTGGTTTTAGTACAAAAACACTCTCCGATCGGTCTGAGAATGTTATTTCTGTACTTCGTGGCAATGATCACCCTGCGGTTGCTAGCGTTCTTTCCATGTATCTCAACACCGTCGAATATGAGGTTTGCTAAAGAAAATGAACCGCATAGACTACCGTATAAAGAATAAGCAATTCTTTCACGAGCTATGTAAAATTCTTAAACCTTGCAAATGTAATTATATTCTAGGCTCGCTATATACGTACTGCAATTCCATGTCTTGTCAGCTTTGCCCGAGATATGCGCACTAATTACTGCCTCATCTAGAGGAGAAGTTATCACTTTATCGATAATTTTAGAAACCTAAGGCGATACCCGATCGTTGTTTCTTGGGAGAGATTGTATTGGGAATGTATCTCTAAAATTTCATGCATAATACGGTGGTTTTAGCTTGGTTTCAGCAATTTAATCATCCAGTTAGGATGGTTTCGGTGGTACTTATATACAGATGAAAAAATATAGGTGTAGTGAATCCTGATTAACCGAGTTATCAACGACCAGTTATCCTATGCATGCCCAATGAGATATTGACTCGATGTTTGTGTTGAAGGATATCTATAAAAAATTTATTTTAAATTCAGTATCTACATTATCTTCGAAATTCCATCCCTCAGAGGATGAAATGAAGTGAAACGTATTTTTAATTTTTGTTTAACAATCTCTCCTGCATGAAATCAGATGTTTGTTTAGTTTTAGCGCTGAAAGATTTCTAAGGCTCTCGTATGAAAATCGATTTCTGTGTTTTTTGACAGACTCCGAGGCTGATATCTCGGGTCAAGTCGAGGTGGGGAATGCCAGTTGAATACTATTTTTGTCACATGTATTCCAATTGTTAAGATCATGAAGTGCATTAATCATATCGCACGTGTTAAACTTTCAATCCCATGTACATCGCACGTAATGGTTTTGTAATGTAAAATTGAAGCGACTACTTATGGTACGCTACTATTCTCATATGAGTATTTGAATTAGTATTAATTCCTGATCTGAGGTGAATTTAATCTGTGATCTCACATTAAATCAGAAATATTTCTCGCGTCGTATAGTCATACCGATTGAAATCATGTGAATCAATTTTTCTAAGCCTATGTTATTCAAGTCTCAATGACGATATTCAAATTTTTGAAATATTGTTACAAATGTTTATTGATCATTCGCATTTTATTATCAGCATATTTTTATAACGCTTTGTTTATGAATAAAGTATTTTTACAGAAAAGTGTTGAAATTTTAATAACCATCGAACGATACTCAATCATAATTCATATCCAAAAATCTACAAGTAAACCAAATCACAACTTTTTCCATGATCGCGTTTTATTAATGTTATTATGCTTGCATTTGGAAATCTGAGAATGAGTGGTCATTGCGTTCTTTAGATTGAGCATCGTGGAACTAACTTACCTCTGAAACGAATTCGAATTTGGGGTATAGCGTCGAAGTGATATGGGATTTTGTTATATCTCTGAAAATCAGCACGGCTGTTATTATCTAGTACTCGTGACAGTAGGAATGAAAACAATTTTATAACAATGTGTCTTTATTTGATTATATTACATGAGCAATTGTCTTCGTTGTGGTTTCCCTGTACATAATTACAACAGTTATATAAGCCCTAAGCCCTGTGGTACAAAATACATTGCACTTCGCGTGCAAACGTGGATTTTATTTGTAAAAAATGCATTTATTCCGATTGAATGTATTCTATGATTACTATTTTAATATCATTATCGCTGTTAACTATATCTTTGATTGAATTTTTTGTTAATACTTGTACCAGTAGAATTGATGTAAGATAAATATATAAAAGAGGTAAAGAACACATTTGGTTAGCAGTTAAATCAATATATTATTCAAAATGTGCATTTTATTATAGAGGACGTCGATAGAGAATCTTTCACATATACCACATGTCAGAGCATATACTCAAACTATGCCATTTTTAAAGCAAAAATGAAAGATTGCTCCGGACGATGAGTAATCTACAAATAAAATTTCCTCGATTCGCAACTGATAATTAATATTGTTACGGGTAACATCGTCCAAATTGAAACATTTATGGCTTAATTCAGTACATCGATAATATTCATACATTCAGCTACAGACAAATTAATCGGTTCGCGCCAAAAAAAATTACATACTACCAGAGAATTGGATGTTTATTTTTTCCGGTACCAAAATATTGTTCTGTTTTTATCAAGGAATTGAACGAATTTAAATTTAAAACTATTGCGTTTGCGAACTATATTCATTCTGCATGTTCGGTGTTAGCGCAACCTTGCAAAATCTTGGCGCTCGATCAGGCTTATTGAATAGTTGGATGTCAAGTTTGCCAGACTCTGCTTGAAATGGACAGATTCATAGAAGAAATTCTCTTTGGAAATATGTTTATAAGTACAATTTATAGAACGAACGAAACAACAGCATATATTACACGATTTTATATATAAATGTTTAATAAGTATGTCTATCTCTGAAATATATATATGTATATATATATATAGAATGTGTCAACGCTGACGATAAATGTCGTATTTGTTCAAATCTCATCATTAACTTGAAATAGGTGGCGGGGGCTGAGGGTTGTAAGATATTGGACGATAACTTTTCTCTCTTACAAACGGTTGGATTGCATTCAGCATTAAATTATTCGCAGGTATTCTTTCGCGCGTCACTGGTTCGACTGGACATTCCTCTTCCGAACTTCCATCCTGACTTCTGGCAGGGCTTGCAGACCTAATCAATATTTATTCAATTGTTGCTACATTTTTTAAATATCAGAATAGTAGAGTATCTTTGTTATCTCAACGACTGGTTGCAATCCTTTCGTTAACATACGCATACAAGTATTATTATCAGAAAGTTGGCAAATTTATTAGGGTCTTTGTACGCGACTTCAGGGAAAGAGAAGGCTAATTTTCTTTCCTGCTTCGACTATCTGTGTTTCTTCTAACGATATAAAGTTACTCGATGCAAACAACTTGTACATCTTGGCACCCACCTAGACATACGTTACGCCGTGACAAACTACACCCAGCCCAAGGCGTAGTTACAGAAGCGGTAGGTTGGTTTTGTTTTAATATGAAGCGTTGTTAGATGACTAGAGGAGTTAACACTACTTACTTTACGCCGACCTTAAAACCTGTGTGACATAAAATCGAACGCCAAATATTAGCAATCGGGACTCGAAAACTCAGGTAAATGAGTACGTTCAGGCATAACAGCAAGTATCATAGGAGCAAAGAAATATTACCAGAGGTGGATTCAATTGAAGGCAGTTCCATGTATCGAACACGGTAGGTTCAAGTATTTTGGAAAATGATAGGAGATATTTGATCGTTCTTCGATCGGACTAACTGCAAACTGAGTTCATCGTCGTAGTAAGTAGTGTCTGTGAATGTTGTCCGGTCATGCAACATGCTAGCCTGTTATTCGTTAGGGCCATCTAAATTAAGCTTTGGGAAATAAGGAGATATCGTTCGACGTACCTAGACCGATGAGTTCTGATTTTATTTCCATTTTGTCTTGACTGAGGTCTCGTATTTGGCTGAGATAATTCGCTGTCACTGCTCGCCAACGACGATCTCGCAGCTACAGCACCGTGTGCAAAATCTTTTCTGTTCACATGAAAGTCAACGCAACGTCGTGATACAAATTCATAAATTGTGAGCGTCGAAGACAAGAATGTCGTTCCATACGTTTCATTACCTGTAATTATCTGATCTGGGTGTTAAATTCGAACTCGTAGTTTTGTTCGGATGAATCTTTGCGTCAACGTACACCGGGGCGCTCTTCGGTATATCGTAGACAACTTTGGGATGAACCGTAGTTTGCTTGTAGTCGATGTGAGGTGCACTTTCTGGACCGTATTCGCAATACCTCGACCTGTAGTCTTTGTATTCTCTGTGCTGCTGCGTTTGACGATATTCAGAGATCATTTGCGAAGATGTACTATGCTTCTTATGATACTCGTCGCTGCTTGCACTGCTTTTCCTGGTCGCTGTCAGCTTACTAGCAGACGCTGAAGTTGGGGAGGAAGCTGCCGACGATGGTGCACCATCTGGTTCTGCCCGAGACAACTGCGTATTGTCCCAAGTGACCGGTAAACTGCTATTCAAAAGAGACGAGAATTAAAACAAATTGTTTTTGAGCGATGAGTTTTAAAATCAGTTGGAAAAATCATAAAAAATTCCGTCGCATGGTATGACATACCTCATACTCTGATCCATGTTTATTAATCTCAACTGTTGTCTGATACTCGCTTTTTCTCTGGCTCGTTTCTTTTGGAATTCTTCTTCGACTTTTCGCATCGCTTCCAACTCCCCTTTTCTCTGTCGTTCCTTAGACTCCGCTTCTCGAGACAACTTTTCTGCCAAACGTCTTCTTTCGATCTGCCTCACCGTTGATTGAAAAGTAAACCGTTTACTTTTCACACTCCGGTCCGATGTCCCTTTGATTTCGGACAAAATATCCTTAGCATCTTGGAGATTCTCCGGACCTGTCGACGGTGACCGATCTCTAACGTGTTTCGTTTGAGAGATGTTTTCGCACGACTTAGAGAAGTTTGAATATTTTCTTGATCTTAGATTTGAGAAAACGCGATGGTCTCTGAATTGTGTCGAGTCGTTCGGTTCTTCAGAATATTTATCCGCATCGAACCCAGAATACCTAGAACCTTTCTTCGAATCGTTGGTATGCTTTTTGTACTTGGAACTCGAGTTATTTGAATTTTTGTCATCGGAGTTACCGTGCCGATGGTTCAGACTTTGCATCTGGAATTCGTTTCCATTAGATCCAGGCAAATACATAACGTGTCCTCCGGAGGCTAAATATGAAAACGAAGGTGGCTTCATGATCACTGGAAATTCCGTTTTCTCTTCACCATTTTCTACAAACGTAGTTTCCCATCCTGGCGATGGCGTGCTTGTTCCTTCGCCCCTTGGGTGATTGTGCTGCAACGAATTTGGAGCACTCATCGACAAGAGCCAATTGTCATCCAGCGTGTCGGTGTCTTGTTTTCTATCGATGTCCGCAGCCCCCAATCTGAGAGCACCCGACACTGATCTTTTCAATTTTTGCAACGAGTTGAACGAGGTAGTTTGCTTGTTCTTGTAATCTGGGTTGTACAATGACAGTCTATTATCTTCTCTAGGTAGGGAAAGCGAGAAGATGTGAGGTCGCTGCGGAAACTTCATAGGCCCAGCGGTGGGCGGTGGCGAATCAACCCCAGCGTCGCTGCTCGACTCTTCTCCAAGATCCTGCTGCGGTGTCCAAGTTGGTCTTATCGGAGCTTTCGCATCGTTCGTCATCGTATCCAAGGAATCATCATTCGCAGCTCCGGCATCCCCTGATATTCCAGAGTCTCCAGATTTGTCGTGTGAACTGCGTGGCCCTAAGGCTACCAGAGGAGGCGGTGGCCTAGCCAACCGCTCTATACGTTCTTCAAATAAGACCTGCGAACACATGACAACGTAAGCTACGAACACATACTCATGTTTGTGACATGACTCCAGGGCTGATTCCCCTCCAATTTGAATGGTAAAGACAGAAAATGATCTCGAATTACTTACAGGTCCCTCCTCGCTGGCTGTGCTCATATTTGGATAAGGTGTTTCCAATGCAGACAATAATCTCCAAGCAGCTGCCGGTGAAAACCTCGGGATTTCCAATTGTTTCTTTGGAAGTATTGGTCGTAATTTCAAAGCTATGTCCTCACCAGTATTCTGTACCTCGGCGAACAAAAAATTTGTGTTGAAATTTTCTTCTTCTTCAGGCGTTGACCCAAAGTTCCTTATACCCCACTGCTATTATTCAACTTACATCGTCCATTTCACCGGGTGAAGATTCGGGCGAACTACTCAAGTCTCTGCTGAGAAAGCTCGATTGAATTTGTTCCATTTGGCGTTCGATCAGGTCTCGAGATTCCTTCGGTGATGTGAGATCCATACCGAAGTAGAACGTCTTCGGTGGTGACTTTCCAATAGGCGGCAATCTAGAAAAGAAATTCACATCTCCCCTCAAAAACATGCAATTGATAAATGATCCAGAGTCATAAGAAGATGGAGAACAAAAAAATCCAGAGTATATCTACAGAATGCTCAAAGATCTCACATTTCCCAATTCTTCTCCGTTGGACTCCTAACGTCCGGTTTCCTCGATAATTTTTCCTTGCCTCTCGCCTCGCCGGAATTCAACGTTGCATCGAGGTCCCCGGACTTCGCAACAGCGCCGTTTTTATAGACAACACTGTGAACCTCCTTTTTCCTGTTGTTGCTCAAATCCAAACCGCTGTCCCCAATTTTAGATAAATTTGCCGAGTCGTTTTCTCTTCCGGAGCGTTGATTTCTGGGATCCGGATTGTCGTTGCTCTGTCGCGACACGATCTCCGATCTCGATTCAACGTTACCTCTTTTCTCCATTTCCCCAAACTCGTCGCGTTTTTTCATCTTTGAGCGGTCGCTATATCTCTCCTGATCAAATCTCCCATCCCCACTTGGACTTATCAATCTTTCCTCCACGTCGAGTCTGTCGTCCAATGATTGCCCACGTTTCTCCCATCTGTTCGCGTAGCCCTTCTTGTCGTTGACACGACGGCGTTGAGCGTCCACTTCGTCGTCGTACGTCGCAGACTTTCTCAGCACCTTGTGCCAATTTCTCTCCGGCTTACGATCCTTCGCAACCTCCAAGTCATACCTACCATCTTGAACATTTTGGCGTTCGACTCTCCGGTGATCGTACGGAGTTTCATGATTTCCGTTGTTCTTCTTCTCGCTTCTTCGTTCTTCGAAGAATTGTTCCTCCGAGTGTCTCGACGAGCTCTTTCCCTCGACTCTTCGGTCGTCGATCATCGACTGTTTGCGATGATCGCTCGTCGGGCATCCCCTCGCCTCGTTGGCGCAAGAAGTATCCTCGCCAACTGGTCCTTCGCGCTGATAATTCATCTTGCTGCGCACCTTTCGTGCGGCCAGCAGCAATTCCGCTTGAAATTCTGGGCTGCTCAAACTTCGCTGAAGAGTATTTTTACCATCGAAAATTTTCCCCCTTCGTTCGTCCTTGTCCCAACGCTCGTGTTGCTGTCTCCACGCGATATCCTCCTTCGCCGATTGCTCGTCGCCTCGTGCCTTGCTATCAGACTCTCGTTCCTGGAGCGACGTCCAATTCGCCTGTGCCCTCTTCGTCTCAGCTCTTGTTTTGAAAAGCCTCGATTTTCTCGGCGGCGGTCGAATTTCCTCGGACGCTTTCAAATCCCTGTCGCGACCTGCCGACCATTCGTACGAATCCGGCGAAGATCCATCTCCGTTCGGCGGCGGTGGAGGTGCTTTGTACTTTTTTTTGCTCTTGTTGTTGAACCGGGATTCTTTCTCTTTCACGTCCCTTTGAGGATACCCCTCTTGGCGATCGTAGCGTCCATATTCCGTGGGAGAATACCTGAGGTCAGGCTCGCTGCCGAATCTTTTGAACTCGTTCGCTTCTCTCATATCGTTGTGTTGGTAATGATAGTACTGTGAATCTCCATCTTGGGGTCGAGCTGCCCCGAAATTCGTACCGGACGAACTTCTACTCCGGTAAGCTGAATTTTGCTGAAACATCGAAAACGAAAAATCGTAGTTACACCGCGGACATTCAGCCTTCCAGACTCTGCTAAGGCTCAAGGGAACTATAATATCTCGTCTGAAAAGTTCGTCGTTTTGGTCACGTGACGAAACTAGAATTTTTCTTGTACATTAAGTGGCTCTCTATTGACTGAACCTGAAAAATTCAACAACAACAAAAACTTCGCAAAATGGCGTCGAAACACCGTAAAAAAAACGAAAGATCGTAATATATTTTACGTTTTTTCGACACCATTTTGCTCATTTTTGTTGTTGTTGAATTTTTCAGATACGGTCAATAGAGGGGCACTTAATGTGGGTACGAGAAAATTTTTAGTTTCGTCACCTGCCTTTCCCGTTCACCTCAAATCGTGGTAAAACTGAAATTTGCACGTTTTGGTAACAGCGCGCGATGGCCCCTGCCAAGCTTCGAAAAATGTTGGCAACAATATTTTTGTACTCTCAAATGATGTAATAAATGCGCCCAAAAAGGACGTAGATCTATATTAACTCATAACATTGTACGTCGCAATCAGAAACGACGAACTTTTCAGACAAGTTGAGTGTTATAGTCCTCTTAAGGGGCTAAACCAGTGGGATACTTTCATAAATCGATTTTTTTTTCCTCTCAGCAGGCATAATTCGAGGAAGAGGAGGGTCCATTGTATGGGCCAAGTATAGTTGATTGGCAGTTTTTAAAATAAATATGATTTTATCTTGCAAAAATCGATAGTTCAATCCTTAAGGGCGTTTTTCTCGAAATGAGATTTCTCAAATTTGCTTACATTGTAACTCGAAGAGCAATTGACTTGAAATGTGAACTGAGTACCCTCGGATATATTTACTCTACACTGACGTAGGAAATTTTTGGTTGGATGAAAATTGACCATTTCGCATTGATATAAACGACCATTTTATAAACAAGACAGTTGAATTTTTTTTATCATAACTGCACCATTTTGTTAGATTTGGATATTTTTAGAAAATCCTACGTCATTGTACAGAAAATACTTTCCACTTTAACTTTTTTCAGTTTTCGGTTTCAACTACTATTATGCACCTCGATAGCTCAACAGCCTAACAATTTTTCCGTCAATACCACCTTAAGCTTTCTTACGGACACAATAATTGTAAAACAAAGTTTTTCTCGCCCAGAGTACACCCAAGGGGTCACAACGATTCCAAGATTATCGCGGGGGTCCCAATAACCCCAAGATGACCCCAGGGACCACTGCGACTCCTCTCAAAAAACCTGTCTAGATGTCAAATTTCCCGCTCTTTTCATTTCCAATGTCAAAAATAGGTGGTTCCATTTGAAAAAATAACGTTGACCCCCGGGGTCCTAAAACTTTGACCGCAACATTTTTTTCTACCAGCACTTCTACTACCGCTCTTTGGGGTGGAGTATTGAGGGAGCCATCCCATGTAATTGGTTCGAAAAATCGACTTTTTGTTGTTGCATAAAATAAAGTGTAGAATTTACGGGCAAAGTGATTTTCCGGTACTCGAAGCCGTTCAAATATTGAAGTCGCAATCGTGGTAACAAAAAAAAAGTTGTTTGAAAATGAGTAGCTAAGTTGACGCGTGCCTCGGCCACAAGCGATGATACTCGGCTGAAAGAATTTTAAAGTGTGTTCCAAACGCGAATAATCAGTATGTGATAAGAATTTCGCAGCTGTATCTTTGTTTAGTTCGTCAAATAAATGAACAAATAAATAAATAAATAAATAAATAAATAAATAAATAAATAAATAAATAAATAAATAAATAAATAAATAAATAAATAAATAAATAAATAAATAAATAAATAAATAAATAAATAAATAAATAAATAAATAAATAAATAAATAAATAAATAAATAAATAAATAAATAAATAAATAAATAAATAAATAAATAAATAAATAAATAAATAAATAAATAAATAAATAAATAAATAAATAAATAAATAAATAAATAAATAAATAAATAAATAAATAAATAAATAAATAAATAAATAAATAAATAAATAAATAAATAAATAAATAAATAAATAAATAAATAAATAAATAAATAAATAAATAAATAAATAAATAAATAAATAAATAAACAAATGAATGAACGAATGAATGAATGAATGAATGAATGAATGAATGAATGAATGAATAAATAAATAAATAAAACGAGCTCCTAGAAAAAGTGTAAAACAGAGCTTTCACGCGAGATGACTCCCCTCTTGATACTGTGTCAACGGCACTTCTCACCTTGTTCACGTCGTGCGGTAACGTTAGCGCCGACAACCTTCGTCCGCTAATGGTTCCGCCGTTGTGAATGATGCTTCCATTGTTCGTAGCTCGCAGCCTCTGATTCGGGGGTTCCGGAAGAACTTTATGCCCCGGAGGTTGCAAGTGTTGTCTGTGGAGTTCTCGCGGGAACGAATGGGTCCATCCTGGTCCCATGTCGCGGGATACTCCGGCCGATGATGCATGATGGTGATGATGGGAACTGCTGTTATTTCCCATCGTTGCTCAAGCGTCTCTTTCGGGATCGGAATGCATTCTGAATCTGAAATAATAAACGATGACGAAATAATTTTTCATCCCATAATCACATCACGCGATTGGATATGCTCGAGTTGAATGATGATGGAATGCTGAATGCGGAGATACGCAATTATATTATCGAAGGTGCGTCGTACGCCATTACGGGGAAACGCAGATGAAACGCCGCACGACTGATTGATCTCGAGATCTTGAAAATTGCTTCGATTGTTAAGAAGCAGACACGCGATGGCTGCTTGGCTAGGTAAGTGCGCGGACAGATGGAACGGTAGAACGAGCTTTCATTTTTTTTCCACAGA
The DNA here is from genome assembly GCA_963969455.1 of Arge pagana. Classification (NCBI taxonomy): domain Eukaryota; kingdom Metazoa; phylum Arthropoda; class Insecta; order Hymenoptera; family Argidae; genus Arge; species Arge pagana. The sequence continues at coordinate 15,310,349 of OZ018311.1, read as the reverse complement.
CAAACCCATGAATCATCTTTTAATGCACTCGTTGCTTCGCAGCAGGATTCATACGTTTCATAATTAAGTGATTTACTACACGCTTCTTACTAGAGATGCTTGGGAATAGGGAGCGCAGAATAGGCAACAGCAACGACCACTGAAACACTATAGCTGAAATGGCCGACGAAAATTGGTGAGAGAGTATTTTTCCTAAAACAAAGTTCCTTACAGTACGTTACGGCCATTCATGGAGTGTAGCGCAGTTATACGCGTGCTTACAAGCGTACACGGTCCAAAAATGTCCGTCATTGTGCAAAGTGTCAAAATGTTTGCTTAGAATATTTAACATTTTAGTGCGTCGATCCAACACAATCGTTAGTGTTGGTCGATCAGTCTATTTATCAACACGCAAAAATGTTATTCGATACTGCAGTAACCCTTTTTAAATGTTACTATAATAATTGGTTTATGTTACTCTTAACACAGATCCGTGTTACTTTCAACGTAGAGCTGTGTTATCACTGCAGACGGAGCGTGTTGAGATAACACTAATTTTGTTTTAAAAAATTCGTTGACACAAATTTTTGTGTTAAATTTGACCGACATTTTTTTACCGTGTATTTCTGTGTATATTTTGGTGGCGTAAAAAGAAACGACTATTTTTTTCGAGTCTCCTATGAAAGTATGTTATCCAACCATGTTTTAAGTGGTCTCGCTAAAAATCAGCTCCGTTAAAAAAAATTTAAAGGTCGCTCACGAACTTTAAAAATTGTAAAAGTACTGAAAATTCAAATTTTTATTATTCTTAATTTTAATTAGTATCGTAATGAATGAGAATATATCACGAGATGAAAAAAAATTAAACACAACATCGAAACTATGATTTTCTACTTGATCTGTAGAAAAGCAGTGCATTAACAATTTTTTTTTAATCATGAGCGAGCCGCAGGAATAAATATCTCAAGCTGAAACCTTTAAGAAACCTTTCTTTGGTAAAAAAATGTAACGAGCCAAAGATATTAGAAAACAAAGAGAATTCGGATTTTGACGACTTTGAAACTTTTCAAAAATCGTAAACGACTTTCACAAATTTCTGAATAGAGCTGATTTTTCTGGAGACAGATCTTAAAACATGATAAGCTAACATAGGAGAGTCGGGCAAAAATAGTCGGGTGTCGACATTGATTGGGGGAAAAATGGAATTTTTCCAAAAAATTGTTGCTATGTTCGGTGGAATTTCTTTTCTTTTTATACTAAGCTTTCGCAAATGCGCAGTTTTAATAATTGTAATTTGAGAATTGCAGAGATCACGATTGCATTAAAATATGAATAAAAAATATAGGCAAATGACGAGAAAAAAATAGATAAATTTGATCGAACATCGAAGAACGAACGACCAATAACTAAGCTAGCAAAAAATGTGGTCATTAAAAGTTAGTTTTATAGAAGTGTCGAGTGCACTTCAGCTGTATTGCTATGTGCGTATGCGTTTAGCAAGCCGCGCGCGTCATGTAAGCTCTCTTCACTATTTTCAAACTCTGGTAATTGTTTTTTTGTTTGTTTTTTTTTCTCCATTTAATTATACGCAAAAGTCGTGAATTCCTTTTTTATCGTGGCTGTTATTTTTTTTTAATCAATTTCGCATTCACGAAATGCCGACACGTCGCGATCGCGTCTCTGGGACCGGGATTTCTGTCCGAGACAAGCGGATGTCTCGTACGGAGGAAAAGAAATTACTTAGTCAGTGGAATATGGTAACGTCGAGAGGAATCTACGTAATCGTTTCAGCTCGATCATCGTATCTCGCATCAAAGATTTCCGTTACACGAATCTCCGTCTCGATACCACGTTACTTGCCGAACAAATCGTCAAAGGTTACGAGTTAATTATGCAAATGAATACCGCATTCGCGTATAACATCGCGCATATTAATTTTTCATCGTATTTTGCAAGTAACGGATCAGTCGCCTGATAAAAAATGTGCCGTTTCGCATAAACTAATCGTCGCTTTGCTGTTATACGCTGGAAGGTGCACTCGCATACCCCTGACTTACGACGCGACTGGCTCCCAGAACCGAATTTGGGAAAATCGAAGAAGTCGCGTGACGCCTGATGTATTAAGAATTTGAACAACGATTTGGGGCATAAAAAACGAATCTGACCAATCTAAAACGAGCGAATAACTTTGGGAGTACGCGGAGCCTCGAACTTACACGAGCCCTAGGTATGCGATGAATTGTATCGGCATGTTTTCGTTATCACCCTTCGCGAATTTACGATACGAACGCTGATCAATTATTCAGCAAAACAATCCGGAACGGAGGAGTTTCGTTGTGAAATTCAGCATAGCATGCCCAATTCTGGTACGCGTACTCGAGATGTGCGGTCGAGACGCGAATCATCACTGCTATATCCGTTACGTACCGTGAAATTTAGAATGGAATTACAGCGCAGCGATGATTTTCGGACCGCTTTTTGTTTCAGAAATCCAAACGTAGCACTCTGAACCGAAAATTCTCGAACTGTTCCAATCTAACGGGCGATACTCGATCGGAAATTATTCGCGTACGGGGGAATCATCGATGGCATCTATCTGAGAAAATATTCGATTGAAGGAGATCAGAATGCTTCGAAAAGTACAAACGTGACTGTGGATAGCAAAAGCATTTTTTTCACCATATTCATATAGTTGAACCTCTTTGCAGATAATTCCACCGGTGTGCGCGTTGTAGACAGTTGATTCTTGATCACTAACCAACGCGAGAAACGTTCTAGCTGGTATCTCGTGTTTAGTACTTTTTCTTCGACATTTTGTTAGTCGATCTAGCGATTCTCGACGCCCGATGCTATAATTCCGGCTAAGAGGGTAGCAAAACAACCTACCATTTTCTTTCTTCGATAAAACTCGCTACAGAACGAAACGATGAGCCGTTTTCGAACAGCCTGTGTCTCACTAGATGAGAAATGCGCGGAACAACGGTATATCTCGAAAACCGTGATGTTCCGAAAAATGAAGGTAGTCCTCTTTTTTATTAATTACTCACCATTTGCTCGGCATATCATTGATCGGGGCGCGGATTTACGATGATATTATCCTGGTGACCGGTAGATATGCCGAACATGCGACATAGAGAACACGCCGTACAGATCGTTATCGAGTAACGACAGGTTATAGGTAGCGATAGCCGAACCAGACCAGACCAGTTGGCTTACAGTTAGACACCGTTTAACCTTGCGCCTGTACCGGCATCCAGCGAACCATCGAGATGTGTCTGAAGTCAACCCATTCGCTAAAGCTAGAACAGGTGCTCCGTGCTCCGACGAGCCTGCATTTCGAACGAATCGAGTTCGAGTACCGCTAAGAAGCAGTGACTAACACAGCCGGCGACCACCGACCGTGATGATCGTCAAATCTTCCTTCATCCGCCGCGACTTTTACGGACATACAAACCGAAGATTCTCCGCATATTTTCCACGGAGCCAGTAAAGCAAAAGGAAAACAAGAAATAAAAGATCAAGCAAAGACGAATCTTCATGTCTGACCCACGGATCTTGGTGGCATACCTGCAAGAGAAATTCGCTTCTTTCGCTGCCGAAGTACGTCATTCGGGCGTTACTCTGGAAATCATTCGTCACTCTGCTGTACGAATTGCACGACAACGACGAGGAGCGTTCAGCTGTCAAAATTCCAGCAAGTTTGCTGAACCAAATCATCGCGCAACGTCTCAATCTCGACGACCACAGAGGAAACAGAAGAGGAGAAATGGTAAATCAAATAACGAGCGCTCGTTTTTGCGGATTTTTTTGTTTTTTTTTCCGCCAGCTGAGGGTAGAATACAGTTAAAATACGGTTAGGTCGAAGCTAGTGATGGGGAGCGTGATAGACAAGGAAGAGAATTGTGGCGACATTGCGGAAGGACAACGCGTCTCGACGAGTATTATGCTCTACCGCACGTCAAGGACCCGTTTGCCACGGAATTTTGGGATATTGTGACATTTCGTATGCAGTGAGGTGTTTCAAATCAAAATTTCTAATTTTCTCCTCTTTTAAATATTTGTGTTTGATGAGAAAAAAATCCTAGGTCGTAGGATCGTAGGTCAACTGTGAGAGGTCGCTATTTTTATTTTAGTTTCTTATTCATTTGATATGGAAAGTTTTGTGTTTTTTTAATCTAAACTGAAATTAGAAGCAATCAATCCAATTTTTATGCGAACAACCATTACGTATTCTTAAAGCTGACGTTTCAAGCTTTCCAAAACTGTATAATGAAACCCAAATGTCGTAATTAGAAGACCAGCTAAAGCCATATGAAATATATCAATCTGCTCACTACAGAGGAATGATTGAAATTATTTTCTATTTAAATGATTTATTACAAGTCTCGCCGTAATCGATTGTTCCACGTACTTTGATACAGATTACGGCGAGACTTGTTATAAATCATGTAGATAGAAAATTATTTCAACTATTTCTCTGTGGCGAGCAAGTTACTACATGAAACAATCTTCCCCAATCCAGCCACCCATTTTTTCCCGATGTCTCCAAAATTCGGAAATAATTCTTTACATTTCTACGCGTTCCATGGACTCTCTGTGATTTTTTTGGAGCTTCGACACCGAAGATACATGTCTACTAACACTTTGCGTTTCGACACTTTTTTTTCTTGAAACAACTTAAATTAACATGGTTAAATATGAGAGTGGGACGAGAGTAAGCTTCAGAGAATCTTTTTTCAACTTGTGTTCGATATTAAATTTTTGTATATGTAAATCCTCGACACTTTTTGACTTTCAAACCATTTTTTTTTAAACCACAGTATTCGGAAAACAATCTCATATATTGACACTCAGAACTATCTGACTCCATAGAAAAATTCGTTGGTTTTATTATTCTGTAATGATTAAAAAGAAATTTAAAAATAGTTTCGAAGTAAAAAAGTGTCAAGCATTTATAAAAAATTTTAGCATCGATGAAAGGTTAAAAAAAAAAATTTAACTGAAAAACTTCTATTTTCCACATAGGTAATTTAATTTGCCGAAATTCGTGAACGTGGCACTTGTAACCTTATTTTACCATTTAGACCCTTTATATCAGAATTTCATTTTCATTAAATTTTGTTTTTAGTGTATCACATAAAACCCATCACTTTTATCCAACAAATTTTATTGTCTGACGCAAATTTATTGCAATACATCAAATTTTAGAAAGTTTGTTAGTAGACATGTAACTTTGGCGTTAAAGTTCCAAAAAAAAATAATAAATAAAATCATCGAGAGTCCATGTAACACGTAGAAGAGTATAATTTTTTCCAGAATTTTCAGAGACGTCGGAAAAAATAGATGGCTTGATTGAGGAAGAATACCTCATATTTCAAATGGCTTTAACTGGTCTTCTAATTAGGACATTCAGGTTTTATTATACAGGTTTCGAAGCTTGAAAGTCCGCTTTCAGAATATATACTGGTTATCTGCGAAAAATTGAAATGATTACGTGTAATTTCAGTTTAAATGAAAAAACAAAAAATCGCACGTTAAATAAAGAGGAAACTAGAATAAAAATTGCGACCCCTAAGAATTGAACTATAGCAGCCTTCTCTTCAGCGAGGATTTTTTTCTCATCAAACACGAACATTTAAATGGGCAAGATCAGGAAGAATTATTTTTTTTCTGAACCACCCTAGTGCACAGAAATTTTACCATCATCTTTCATCGATTGACAAGCACGTGGATGGCTCTTTGGACTTACCGCGAATGCTTACAGTACCTATTCCACGGTGGACGGTGCCACGTTACAAAGTACCAACTGACGCGTGACGCGGATGGTTATGATATCCCCGGTAGGCTTTGACGACGTCGAGTCATCGAACCTCCGGAATACTCGAGACTCGATTCAACAATGCCGCGAAGAAGGGGAAAAAAGATCTTCTGGCGCCATGACGACACTGTTCCGAGCTACGTCATTTATTTACAGACGAGAGGATGTTTGCATTCGTGCATTGACAAAACACTGCCAGTTTTCGGCAGTATAATCGACGACCCTAACGAATAAAGAGCACCGATTCTCGATTATACGCGAATAAAAGCTCCAGACTCAAATTTCCACGAACATATTAGCACGACAAAGGAAGCTGAAATTTGTATCGACAAACAACTTTTGGGTTCGTATTTTTAGTATGTAATGAGAAGAGATTATTATGCTGAATCCTAATTAATCTATCAGTCACTCGGAGCAACGAGAACACAAACTACAGCAAAATAAGCAACAAACATAAATTTATGATAGATGAACAAGCATCGAACGTTGAGCAACTATTTACAGTTGAATTACTGAGAGTCGATTATAATGATCTGAAAAATCAATTCTTAAATTCAAGGAGTAAAACGAGAAATAAATAGATACGGTTGCCCAAATACTCAAGAACGGTTAGCCATAAATAGAGCAATCAAATTATGCAATAAACGTCCATCACAATTAGAAAATTTGACACATCTAGGAACATGTAATAAAAGCAAGCTGAAAAAATATATCTTTCTATGTTCTATTATTTTAATTGTATGGATTAGCCTGTAAGTTTGCAGGCTCACGAATAGGTAACAAATTTAGCTGTGTGGGAAATATTTTATAATATTTGTCTGCATCAATAAATTAAAGTTGAAATTGAAATTGAAATTTGTGGCAAATGCAGTTTATATTATATTTCCACAAAAAACTCGCATTATTTTACTGTAAGTATTAGCAGAGCTAGATTCCGATGCCAAAAATATGTAGACGCGTGTAGTTTGCAAAATGTAATTAATTGAAAATTGTTTTCGAGTCCTCAAATGCTATTTATCGGGTAAATTAAAAAAGCAAATTTGTTGATTTTTTGGTGACAGTATTCGTGATAAAATGGAGTTTGGTGCTTTTATTCGAGGGAAAAATATTTCGTTGCTACGATTCTTGAACGAGGATAATCTCGCAGGCGCAGTCGTATCGTCGCCACGCACTGAAAATCATATTTCCGGAATCGCCCTGAGATCGCGTGAGTTGATTCGGCGCGAGAATACGATATGGTTCGTGAAAACTTGTTTCCGAACTCGTCAAATTCTGTTGCCTGTAAAATCTCGCCTATAAAAATATCGCGTAGGACACTCCGCGCCCAGAATCGAAGGCAGGGCCGTTCCCGGTATATTGGGCACCTGGGGCAGTAGAAACTGGAAGTCGCCCCCGCTCCACACACGCACACACACACACACACACACACACACACACACACACACACACACGTACATTTAATCCGCTCTTTATAGTAACCAGAATCAGCGACGTGGCCGTGGCGAATAACTGACCCTTTATTTATCTATTTTTCCTAAATTTTGAAAGTGTTTTTACATCTTCTTTTTCGTTTTTTAAAAAAATTATTCATTTTTTGGGTCTTTCATTTTCTTTTCTCATGCAGTTTCCTGCGAACTCCCGTTTTCGCCTGGCAAAATATATTTCGTGGAAGTTTTCCTCCGACACAAATAACCATCAGTCTCGCTGGGAGCCTCTAGTTTTGGGCGCAGGATTCGAACGCTAGAATCGCTAGGATGACAGCATGGTAGCGGATACACAGATCCTCCGGCTCTGTAGGCATAAAGTTCGCCTCTACCGAGTTTTGTCGATTATAGTGGAAAAAATCTAAAACATGGCTGAATTTTCTCTGGAAATTTCGAATGGTGTCTCAAAATTCCGTCTTCTCCAAATGGCGCCTGAGCCCTCGCGCTTTTGCCCATGCATGGACACGGCCCAGAATCGAAGGTGCCCTTCGACGATATTGACGCATCTGTCGCAATGCTCGCAGTAACTGTCGCGTCCCACTCAGGTTGTCCGAACACCCACTCGCGATTCCCGAAACGAAGTATGCGAAGAAAATGATTCTCGAAATTCAACCAAAGTTGTTTCTCGCAACAACCGGAGAACGGAGGCGACCGCGAATATTTACGTTTCAGTTTTAGGGACGCAATTCCTGTGTGAAAACTCGTCGGGCAACGATGAATTGCGAAACTGATCCGTAAATCAGGAACGAGTTGACGTTATCTACGGAAAATTAAATTTTCCAAGAAAATGGATTGCGCTATAATTATAAAGAAATTGAAATTTATTTCTTACTGATTTTGAGGAGTTTTCAGGGCGTTCCGAAATAAACCGTCGTATTTCTCCTAGACGTTTTCTTTGTACTGAAGTTTTGCCTACAAATCTACGAAGTTGGGCAGAATTTCGTTTGCACTAAGTTTTTGTTGCTATAAAATGTCGTATAAAAATTCCCTAATTCCACAGTATTGCGTCGATGCAGTGCCCTCGCAACCGTTAGACATTCGACTCCCAGCCTTCGTATTTATCCATACTAGCAGCTCAATTTCAAGACGCGAAGAAATTATTACAAATTATGTTCATTTTTAATGTGAGTTTCACAGAGATCGTAACATTTTTGAATGTTTCCCAATCCGTTTTACATATTCTTTCATCAACTCGCGCGTAGGTACGAGAAAAAGATTGCAAAAATCTATTCACCATATTCATTAGCCGCAATTCGCTATTTTTGGTGAACTTTTTCAAAATTTGCTCGGCTATTCTGCAACCCGAGTAGAAATTATTCCACGGGACATTCACGATCCGCGCTGGATTGGCACGTCTATTTTCCCGGACCCCACATAGTCCAGTCGAGATAGACCTGAAAATAGCTCGACCTGGAAATAAATAGCGGCAGCGATTTTTTTTGAACTTCGGAGAGGATGGTTGCAGGTATACATTTAGATTTGTGAGAAAATTCCGCCATTGCGTTCGCAGGCATCTTGATTTAAAGTTGAATTTTTTTGTTTTTCCGAAATAACTCGCTAATTTACAACTTTAGAGTGAAAGTGATGGAATCTAAATTTGTTTAAATTTTGATTTCCCACAAGTTTGGTAATTGTGTTTTTTACTCTAGGACCGATATTTGCAGAATTATACCTACTATCAAGTTTATATTTCAGCCTTCTTTCCAATTTTTTACTCGACCAAAAAAAGACTCCTTTTTTTTTTTTAAATAGCTGCAACTTTTTAAAAAATTGACTTATTGCGACGTTTTTTTAAAACGAAATTTCGTTATTGAATGTACTTTTCGAAAAAAATAGATTAGTAAATAATTGATTCATTTGTTTAAATGCAAATCATACTACTCGATGAAATATATTTAATACATTTAACAAATAAATTGTTGTTATTATTATCGTTATTAGTATTATAAAATCATACATTTCGCATGGTTTGTTGAAGACAATTAAATAGATTAACCCTCGCAGAGTTAACGCGAAAGTAATGCCTAAATTTATAAAATATTGAAAAATAATAGGATTAATTTGGTACTACTATTTTCCTAAGCATCATTTTAGACATTGTACGTAATTGTAAGAGTGAAAAAAAAAAAAAAAAAAAATTGCGACGTGCCAAGTAAAAATGGAGGTGATAATTGGAACGAGCAGGTGAAAAAGAGTATTAAACAAACTTTTTCATCGCAGACCCGCGTAATCTTTGGTAGTTATTGAATAAAATGGGACAGGGAGAAAGTGAGCGGGAAAAGAAATCGCACACTTTCTGAAACGTAACGCTCGTGAGGTCTGTAAATTCTGTTTTTACGATAAAATCGATTCGGATGTACGGATCGATCGGTGGTCGCCGATTCGTTCGGCAACCTTCCTCGCGTGGTCAACGGTGCCGACGAAAGGTTCGCGGCGGACGGACATCGGATGCCCTACGGTACAATTCCGCGACGATCCTCCTTTCGCCGTTCTCCATCGTCCCGGCTCCTGACCCGCGTCGCATCGCGGAGACGAAGAGTCGGGAGGGAAGTCGAGTCGGTGAATGAAACCGGGAAGTTGTTGGCTTGGAAGGAGGCGCTAGATCGCGAGTTGGCCTGCGAGTGCGAAAGAGGCGACGTCTTCCGCTACGGAGCAACGATCAGACTCCCGGAAATCTTTGTGCCGGTAGAATTCATCGGCTCCTTAGCTCTTTCCGAAAATAACGAAGCGATCTATTAGAACGTTGCAAACAGAGCAGAAAGCTTCATCATCGGAGACGATGGGTATCGCGATAATATCATATTTCTCTCCCTCCCTCTCTCCCTCTCCCTCTCTCTCTCTCTGTCTCTGTTTCTCTGTCTCTCTCTGTCTCTCACGCATCGTGCATCTTCGCATAAATGTTTAACAATGTCCGACCTACTTTCAAAACTTGGAAACAATTGGGCCGATTTTTCGAGCTGAAAATCGCGATGTAACGGATCAAAACAGTTCGCGGCTAGAGGTACCTTCAGAGCGAATAATCCGCGTTGCGAACTTTCGAATTGACCGGTCTTCTGGATTTTCCGAGGCGAATTGTCGAGTCATCGCGACAGATGTTTACGAAGACAATTTAAATGGAGCCGGTGAAATTCCAGTCTCTCGGAATAATTCGTTCGCTTCACACCGGAACCGGAAACAAAGGCTTACCGATACCCGGGCAAAAAAACAAACAAACAAAAAACAATGAGAATCGGTAGGCGACGCGTAAGTAAATAATTGAAGCTGGAGCCGATTTCGTAGCGAAAACGAGCCGGTGGAAAAATTGTCATTACTCTTCTAATGCAGACCGATTTTTATCCTTCTTATGAGCTCTGCGGGGAAAAAATACTCGTACGGATCATGGGAATGTCAGTTTACGACTCTCGATCGATGGTCACAGCGATTTCTCGCTCCCGATATGCACAACGAGTTCGAATGCGGATGAGAAGTAAAAAGCGGTACGAAAGTTGTGCGAAGGTGCAGCGACGTGACGCGATTCTACTACAAACGTGTACGTGTCTGCCACAAACGTGTTGATAAAACTCAACATTTTCTCAAGCTCAGCTTTGTTTATATCTTATTTCATTTTATTAATTTATTTCATTTTATTTCTTTTTTTTTTCATATTCTTTTCTTTTCTTTTCTTTTCTTTTCTTTTCTTTTCTTTTCTTTTCTTTTCTTTTCTTTTCTTTTCTTTTCTTTTCTCTTCTTTTCTTTTGTTTTATTTTATTTTATTTTATTTTATTTTATTTCATTTCATTTTGTTGTAGAGAGTTTTTATGGTATTCTTGGATTTTTAAAAGTCGCACATTTGGTTATAAATAAAAAGTAATTAAAGGATTGAAAAATCAGAAGGAGCTGGTAAAAAGGCTCAAAGAGGACAAAAAACTTGGTAAAAAGTTGACAAATATGAAAAAAAAATCAACAAAGAGAAGAAAACGTCGAATGAATCGTAAAAAGATGAAAAAACGAATAAAATCTGATAAATGAGAAGATATGAGTATTTATAAACAGTATTATACCGCTATTGTACGAGCGAGGAGTGATTTTGCCAAATAACATTTTCTTACCGCATGAAATAGACTCGAGCTTTGGAAAAACGGTATCATAACTCGAAATCTTCACTTTTCAATAAACATTTGGTTTTTCAATTAGTTTCTCTCGAGTCGGATCTATTACACGTGTCATTGATTCCCTGACAATCCTCTCGAAGTATTTTTCTGCAAACTGATTTCATCCGTTAGTTTCCCACGTTTGTCTCAAAATCACGTTTTTCGAGGTATGCCGTTGTTCCGCGCATCTCTCATCTAGTGAGACACAGGCTGTTCGAAAACAGCTCATCGTTTCGTTCTGTAGCGAGTTTTATCGAAGAAAGAAAATGGTAGGTCGTTTTGCTACCCTCGTAGCCGGAATTATAGCATCGGGCGTCGAGAATCGCTAGATCGACTAACAAAATGTCGAAGAAAAAGTACTAAACGCGAAATATCAGCTAGAACATTTCTGGCGTTGGTTAGTGATCAAGAATCAACTGTCTACAACGCGCACACCGGTGGAATTATCTGCAAAGAGGTTCAACTATATGAATATGGTGAAAAAAATGCTTTTGCTATCCACAGTCACGTTTGTACTTTTCGAAGCATTCTGATCTCTTTCAATCGAATATTTTCTCAGATAGATGCCATCGATGATTCCCCCGTACGCGAATAATTTCCGATCGAGTATCGCCCGTTAGATTGGAATAGTTCGAGAATTTTCGGTTTAGAATGCTACGTTTGGATTTCTGAAACAAAAAGCGGTCCGAAAATCATCGCTGAGCTGTAATTCCATTCTAAATTTCACGGTACGTAACGGATATAGCAGTGATGATTCGCGTCTCGACCGCACATCTCGAGTACGCGTACCAGAATTGGGCATGCTATGCTGAATTTCACAACGAAACTCCTCCGTTCCGGATTGTTTTGCTGAATAATTGATCAGCGTTCGTATCGTAAATTCGCGAAGGGTGATAACGAAAACATGCCGATACAATTCATCGCATACCTAGGGCTCGTGTAAGTTCGAGGCTCCGCGTACTCCCAAAGTTATTCGCTCGTTTTAGATTGGTCAGATTCGTTTTTTATGCCCCAAATCGTTGTTCAAATTCTTAATACATCAGGCGTCACGCGACTTCTTCGATTTTCCAAAATTCGGTTCTGGGAGCCAGTCGCGTCGTAAGTCAGGGGTATGCGAGTGCACCTTCCAGCGTATAACAGCAAAGCGACGATTAGTTTATGCGAAACGGCACATTTTTTATCAGACGACTGATCCGTTACTTGCAAAATACGCTGAAAAATTAATATGCGCGATGTGATACGCGAATGCGGTTGGTATAGCGCGTTGCTCCGCTTTTCTCGCGGACAGATTAGCGTTATTATTTGGCGAGATCTGCAAGTTCGAGGGATGAAAAATGATCGAAGGCAAAGTTACGGGTCGTTGCGTCGTACTGATTGCAGCGCGTGCTTTATTACACGGAGGTTCGCGTTGGACACGGAAGAGAGCCGAATGCGTATTCCGCCGGTCGATCTTCGTGATTGAATAGCAGTGCGCGCCGCGACTCCACCTGCCCGAGAGCCAAAGTACACGATCTTTTCCGAAGAAATTTACACTTTACGACCGAGGAAACGAAGAGCTGCTCTCCGAAGTTGCGGTTATCTCGACTACGCTAAATGTAGAGCTAGGAGAATCTAATTTACCGTTCATCGCAATTTCCAAGTAATCACACGCGAGAACCAATAAGAGGGGGGAGATCGAAACGTTCGTTATTAAACCGGACCGATCGGCGATTTTCTCTCGATTCCAATGACTCTGCATCGTCAAAACGAATTGATTTTTCGCCGAATTATTCACTTTCACGGTCAACGGTTATTCTGCGGTATACGAATAAAAACTCTCGACTCGAACCGATCGCCCAAGTCTACCCACGCAACGCGATTTCAAACCTCCGGTCGACCGCCGCCGCAGCAGCGAATCTCCCACACTACGGCGGAGCCATTCAAAGCTTTATGATTCCTCCGAATCCTAGAGCGTGCCGAATCGCCTGAGAAAATCTAGGAGACCCGCTCGACGTCGTACCGTTGCCGCGAACAGATCTTTGGCTACGATCTGTCATTGAGGAGAGAAAAAAAAATCCGAATAAAATATGCTCCACGAGAAAATGTCGTGCGACGTTCTCTGAAACTTCAGCCTTTAAACGACGAAGAAAAACGACCATTTCAAATTTTTTCATTATTCGTAATGTTGGTGTGAAAATTTCACACCAAAGATATAAAAAAATGATATTTGCACGATAATAAAGTCCTTCGTGGAAAAGAAACATAATTATACGTTTCAAATATTAATTCTGTTAGGTCAAGTTCACTCTAAATATTTATACAAAAAAAAATCAATGGAAAATTCACTTTTTTATTTTATATTAAATTTGTTCATAAAAAAAAATCAAGGGAAAATTTAATTATTTATTAAATTGTAATCTATTATCTTTGCAGTTATTTTTAACGGTTTATGGTAACTTAGAATTTTTTGTGTGTTTACATTTAATTTTTTTATACCAATCTAAAATTCAGCAGACTTGCTGTAAAGTAAGTTGAATAGAAAGACATTTTGTTTTCAACCATTTTTTCAACTTATTAACGATTGAAAACTCTTTTAAAAAACGAATTTTGTACAGAAACTCCGCTTTATTGATTTACATCGAAATTTCAGATATTTTTTTTTAATTGATTATTTAGCAACAAAATTAGTTGTTTGAAAAAAATTGGATAGTTTGAACTATTTGAAAAATTCAAACACTTCGAATTATTCAAATGGCTTCAATTATTCGAATCATTCGAATATTCTAAAGCTTCCGAAATCCGCATTGATAAGCTTTAATTCCGCCTTTTTTAAGTTACGATATTTTAATTTTTCCTTAAGTTACGATTCTTTCGGCAAGTCACCGTCTTTCATCAGTATCTTCACAAAGTGACATGCAAAATTTCTAAAAACTCGACCAATCATCAAGACCATAATGACCACTCTGAAAAACCGGCTCAAAAAATTCTAAAGTGCTCGACAGAGTCAGAAAAAGCTGGTAAACGGGCTCAAAAAAGAAAACGGGTCGGAAGAAGCTCAAAAACGACTACAACAAAAAATCGGAAAAACAAGAAAAAAACAAAAACTGTAGTAAACGAGGAGATATGAGTATGTATAAACAGTTGCGCGAGTAAATAATGATTTATTATCCCATAAAATAGACTCGACTGTTGGAAAAACGGTGTGACTCCAAATGTTCATTTTCCAATAACCGTTATTGTTTATTACTCGTGTAATTGATGTCACGATACATAATTCTCTCGTAGCATTTGGCTGCAACTCGATTTTATCTTCGTTTTCCACGTTTTTCTCTTCCTTTTTTTCTTCTCAAAATTTCGTTTTTTTGAGTTTTACCGTTATTCCGCCCACTTCCTCGATAATTATCAGTCACTTCGAATGACGGGAAAATTATCAAAAAATGCCGAACCTGCGGCGAAGGAAAAGTTGACGAGCGTCCGAGTGGTTCGGAAGTCTTCTTCGAATCGAGGTCATTCGCTCTTCGAAGAAAGTTATCTTCCATCAGGTCCCAAAGTTCGCGGAGAGAGTGGAAGCGGACTCTTCGGGGCGCAGTGATGCCCGAAATTTATATTTGCGCGTTGGGTCGTTCGATTCCCGAGGCAAAATGAATGAAGTTAGGAACATCCGTATATATAACATACACGAGCTCACGATTCTGTGGGATTCGCCTCCGGCAATTTTCGTTCCGAAATAGAAAGTGTCAACGGTGAGCTAAAAGTTGAAAATTCGAACCTAGTAAACTAAAATCACTTCTCGCCAACTTTCGTCAACAGCAGTCACTCTTCATTTACCTACGGAATCATATTTAACCAGCACTTTAAAAAAAACAAAGATTTTTTTTCAACAAGTATTTTTATTCCACCAAAAAAAAAATGTCGTCCTCGCGTTACTTTCCTTTGCAATGCTGATCTCCAACTTTTTTCTTCGCTCTAAATAATAGCTTTGCTAACACGCTTTTACTAGCTCGGTATCTATGTCTGTTTATTTGTCTGTAACAAAATCTTCGAACGCGATTTTGACCTGCTTCAAAACGTGGAATTAAATTAAAACTTCGCACGCTTATCAAGAACCCACGACAACACAATAATTTAAGACGAATAAAACAACAAGAAAAAATCTCTAAAAATTCAAACCTAAAAATGAGAAAATAAATTACAGTAAAAAAAAAACAAAAAAAAAACACGATTTAATGGTAAACCGAACTGAAAAGTGAAACAGACGAGAAAATTAAATATAAATATAAACAATAAACAATAAATAATACGAAAACAAAAGAGCCACGGTTTTTTACAATGACATCAATTTTTTCTTTAAGCACTTTATTCTTATATTGACATTTATTTTTTACTCTTTAGATCGGTTTACCATTAAAGCGTGTTTTTTAGTTTTTTAAACTGTAGTTTATTTTTCATTTTTTAGTACAGTCTATTATAAAAGCGTGTTTTTGGGTTTTTTAAAGCATAATTTATTTTTTCGAATGGGCCGAACGACGCCATCGACACCGAAACGCTCTTCGTTCGTTGGGGACCCTCTGCGGCACGTTTCGGTGAAGATGGAGCGGTAAACTGCTCGTCCCCGTACCTGTTTCCGATATGGGTCGATGCCTCTCTCTTTTCGTCTCGACCTTCTCAAATATTTGAGATCTCTTTCCTTATAGTGATTTCTCAGGCACTGACCTCGCGAGCCCTCGAGGCCAATGCTTAGCTCTGTTTCATCAACGCTTTCATCCCAAGAAAAAACTCGTTGCGATCTATAACGGACCAGGAATTGATTTGAAAAAATCTCACCACTCCCAGCTCAACGAACGTTGCGCGAAATCGAGCCGAATTAAAGGTACTATCAGGATATCGCAGCTGATCCCCGGTAGTTTTCGCTCGTTCGTCGCATTTTCAGTTAACAAAAAATGGCGGTAATTTGCGCGAAAAATTATTTTTCCCTCAAGATCTACAAACTTATCTCAACGTTGCGCAAAAAAAAATCACGAATGGAATGGGAGCTCGTAATTTGATGAGAAAGCAGCTCCGAGTTTGGATCGAGTTGGATTAGATTTAATCGAAACACAATTTTCGCATCATCCGTATTCGTTTGCCCCATTAAAATGGATTGCATACAGTTGGAATTTTTGAAAAATTCGATTTTTCCTTTTCCACGGATTTTTGTAATATAACATTCCACAAATATCCTCCGACACTTTCAAGTCGGTTCGTTGAAAATTTTTGCCTATTACATTTTATCTACGTAAAACTTTAAACGCGTTTTTCGCGAATCGACTTTTTCAGAATTGGTGACCAAATTATCTCAAAAACGGCTAGACCGTTCTGCTTCAAATTTGCCAGACATTTTTCGTACATCAAACGGTAGTTCTTAATCGAAGGATTTTTTTTTCGATGCCTACTTTTTTCCGTATCAAGGAAAATAGAGTGTTTTTTTTGTCGTAATTTCGACGATCATTTTCAAGGACCATCTTTGCACAGCGGTCTGTGCAGTTTACTGTATCTCCGTCGTTGATAAATATTTCCCAATAAAAAAATTATAAAACCAAGAACTTCCCGATCATGTATTTTTCCCTTCATTTTTTCGTTACTGAATACATGTTTCTTCATGCAAATTTCGTTCTTTCATTTTTCATAACAATTTCAACCAACCCCTCCCCCCGATTTAATAACGAAGATATGCAATTTTCCTGCCCATGATCCTTTTTTTTTGATGCTTGAATCTTCTACCCGAAGAATTTTTCGAACGAGACGCTTAAATTGCAGGAACACAAGCATCGACAACAATTACCGTACAGACTTCAGAGAGTAACAATCGAGAAGAAACACTGAAATGGACTATATTAAAAACAATTTGATTTGAATTTGATTAAAAACAACAACAACAAATCCAATATAAAATGAAATTGGAAGAAAAGAAATGGATTTTTTTCAAACTTTGTATTTATTTAAATAACTGAAAAATCGCTCATCAAATCCTACTCCTAATCTAACGAAGTCCAAGTCCCATCAAGGCGCCTCGATGGCCGAAGAGCAATTTCGATTCTCATCGTTTATTGAGGAGAAATCGTAGCACAAAATTTTGCTCACGCACGCGCGCGCGCGCGCGCACACACACACGCACATGTTCCTGAAAATGACAGAGGAAGATTCTACAGGTCGTGAAATGTCCGCTTTCGATTTTCGGGGTCATTACAATAACTTCCCTCTAGATCGGCAAGTTAATAAAAATAACAATAATAGATGCCGAGGATTGAGCTCTGTAGGTTCGCCGCACATCAATCACCGCTACATTCGGCAGTCAGGCCACCTTCGCCAGTTGAACATTCACCGCGCAAGATAAATGATTCCCGAACGTGACCTTGAAACGTACAAAAATCATTTCCGAACGTAAAATATCAACTTTTTGCTTTTGCTAATTGTACATTATTTTTCAGCCGAGGTGCGAGCTATACGAAGTATTGTTGGGGAAAGAAAAACGGCTGGCAAATACGGTATGATTATTTATCGTTAGAAATATCAAGGTCATCGACGCGAGTCCGTGCAGCTTTTAGCCAACAATTTTGATCACCAGTCGTTAGAAATTTGCGGAGACGTCGTCGTTTGCGTTCTCCGCCAGATTTCGCGATTCGCGCGTTTATTCGCAAATCCCTCGTTGTTAAAGGAGCAAATTAAGGTCGAGCTGCACGTACATAGGCGTTACGCAGATTAGAAATCGCCGATATTTTCGTCTCCGCGATTATCTTCTTGTTACGCGCGTCGCGTACGCGGTGTTTTCAAATGGTCTTCACGGCTATGCATACTTACTTACTACGCGTATGAGAGATTGCTGTAAGGTTGGAAAACGCGCGAGCAAATACACTGCCGAACAATCCGCGTAGCAGCCGCAGTAAATGCTACCCACCACGAAGAAATTTACCTGGATAATAAAAATTTCTCAGGGCAGAGGAAATCTCGGGAAGATTTGCAAACATCGTTGGCGTGTTTATCGAGACGACTCTTTGGAAGCAACTTGCGCGCAATTCAGTTCGTCGAACTGGTTGAACCATACGAGGCTGTAGCACTGCAATTCTACACAGAATTACGGTGAACTGAAATTCATTTGAGTCGTGTTTGCTAACTGTGACAATGATTATCGTCCCAGATATTTACTTGTCTCAAATGATTACCAACTTCTGCGGAAAACGTTCTTTTTCGAAACCAAAGCGCATAAAAAAATGGATCGACAAGACGATTAAAGGAAAATCGTATGCGATTTACTTAGAGAAATTGATCCGACTAGTGCATCTCTAAATTCGCATTTCCTTACCCCGATCGAAAAGGGTTCGCTTTTTTAGTAGCTTTTCACAGAATCTTATATCCCACATCGAGCTATGAGCCTCTTAAGAGGGTCTTTTGGTCTGGCGCCATAAATTTTGGGCGTTTTGTCCTCCTCGATTAAAAAATATACACATATATTTGTACCACGAATATTTTGGGAGATATTTATTTAAAATTCAAAAATATACAGGTAATGCCTATATATTATAACAAGATTACAATTAAAAAAGTTATAAGCTGATTGAAGGATTGCAGCTCTTTGGTGAGCAAAAATTTGGAGAAAGATTCCTAATTAGCAAGAATGTTGTTACAGCCCCTACCCAAGAAAAAACAAAAGAAATATTTCTCGCCAAATGGCAATTATCTGAAAAAAAAGATTTTTCGCATTTTTTCCATAACGTTTAATGCTTCAAAAATAGTGAGAAAAAAATGTTGATACGAGAATGGCCGGGGCAATAGAAGGTTATATATCAAATGTTCGTACAAAATTTTCAGCAAATTGGTCAAATAGAATTTTAGATATCACGTCAACCGCGTTGAAAAAAATGTAATTTTGAGAAAAACGCGGCTAAAGATTTGAGCAAATTCCAGGGAGTCGCAGCAATCTAACAATAAGTAATTAACAATAAGTAATCTAACAATAATCTAACAATCTAATATCCAATGTTCAATGTCTATTCTCAGCAACAAATTATTTTCAACTCAAATACATCAAGTGCAATGATTTTGATGGATTTTTTGAAATTTACGACTAGTTCGGTAGTGAAAATAAGTACCCACGAGAGAAATGGTCTAGAAGCTATTGGTAGATATTTATTCGTATATTTTGGGAATTTTTGGTCGAGCTGTAATTTTATTCGACGTTTTTTTCCCGGCGCGCAATTTTTGTCCAATTTCATAGAAGTTGATTTTAAAATACAGGTTCTCGAATCGTTGTTACTTCATAATGATGTAGTGGAGAGGACTGAAATTTGGCCAATGCCGGATTGCTCAAGCTGTAGCTGTATCTATGCGGTTACATGTCCAACCGTGACGCCGAACCAATCTCTCGGTATTTATTCATTCGCAATCGCAGACAATGGCGAGAACGTGTTGGTCGATACTCGAGGATTCCGAGATACGTGCTTGGCCATTTATTTGATCGAGTCTCTTCACACGCGCGAGTTGCGACACACGTACCCGCACAGCTGCCTGCCGAAGAGTTATGCTCAAACACGATGAGATTATCCTCTAACGCGCCTCACTCCTCGTTATTCTCAGCATCAAGCATCAATAATTCCGCAAAGCTGAACTCGCCGGGTCCGACTTTGAAACAGTTTTTGTTCCAACGTAATTAATTCCACGGTACAAGAATCCACATTTAGAGGCTCTATCGAACTTCCGAGTCAAAATAATGTTTGCAGAATCTGCTAGATTTCGATTACAGAATACAAATGAAAATAATTATTTCGCTATTATAAGTCGTTGGATTTGTCTGAATATTAACTACAATATCTTAATAAAAAAAATATATATTCCCATTTGAAAAACCATTTATGACCTTGAGAACGCAAAAAACTATGACCTTGACAGAAATGAATTTTTCACTACTGTATCAGCCCTCTGAAATCAATTACGTTACTTCGAAATTTTTTTTCGTAACTCTAAAGGCAACGGAGATATTTCGGGTGGTCACGTTAAATGGTCCAGCGTAGACGAAATTTTAATTTGTGCAGTATGCAAAGGTATAAATGTATCAGTATATTTAGATATGTTTTTTTCCTTGTGCATAGTTTCCTATTTTTTTTAGTCTATTAGTCTCCAAACCTACAAACAGATAATAAATTTAGTTCTGTGGGAAATATTTTGTTAGAGTTTTCTGGATTAATAAAATGAAATTGAAATTGAAATTAAAATTCAAGGCGTATGCAATTTATGTTACGTTTCAAGGACAACAAAATTACGTTATGGTATTGTAAGTATTAGTAAAGATGTGTTTTAATAGACAATTGTCAACGAGTCCTGAAATACTTATTAGGTAAACTAAGATACAACATGGTTTGTAGTAAGCTTTCAATAAAGCTGTACAGTATATCAGTCTAGAATATATTTCCATAATCACGAAGAGTGATTTTCTACGACTCGGCGTGAATATGACGCGGTACAACAATTTTCACCATGTATTGTCTTCCAGTGAACTCAAAATTAGGATACGACCTCTTATTTTCGCTATATCCTGCAACTTTCGGGTCTTTAGTATTCCGGATCTGATTTTGCGACTTTCACACAGCATTATTCGTAAAACTTACGCGTAACAGTTACTCAACAGCATCGCAGCACCTGTTCGACTGGGGAACAATTCGGTTACGCCTAACAATACGTAAGTGTGAAATTATTCGATCATGCCTTTGGCAGAAAACTACTGTACAATTTCCGACCTTTCAGACTGATATCTCGTCGACATTCGTCATATTTTTGACACTTTAAATTATTCGTGGTGATGAAGTGCGTTATTCGTCCAAAAAGCTTGAGCCTGGAATTGTTGAAGCTTTTCAAACAGCTCGCTGCACACATTTTGGAAACCAATTTGTGTGACAACTCAAATCACATTCACACCACAACTCCAACTAGTTTTTTTTTTCATTTGTCGAATAAATGTTAAATTTACCCCCAACTTAGAGAATTTATTACTTCGTTATCTTCTACAGCAATGTAGGATATGTTTTGGAAATATTCAATAATTTTTTTTCAATAGTCTTTTTTTCACCACGTTTGATCCGTCAAATATCTTAATTTGGGGCTAATCTATTTCCAAACCCATCGTTCGTCTCGTGTTAGATTTTTATTCGATACCGTTATGCCGCAGGCCTGGCAGAATCGTTGGGTCTTCAGGAACAAGTAGATGCGATTCAACTCTATGTAGAAGGTTTACGTGTCACTGCTTATTATAGTATACAGCGACATGCTAACAGAGTCAAAGAGGCCGAAGAACCGCTCGAGTGTCGGTATACTAATTATCGACGTTCACCGTTGTCGTATATATCAAATCATAACAAATTGTTACTCGCTTAATTCCGATTGGCATTCGACGCTGAAGAAATTACCGAACCATGTGCCAATTAATCGTGCAATTTATACGAGTCCGACGAAAATATTGGTCCGCACGGTTGCCCAGCGAAAATTCAACTGATTGCGAGTACTTTTCACTTCAGATCGTTTGCTCTTCGCGAAATAATTCGGCTACGACGAAATTAGGTACAAATTCGCCCGGGGTATAAGAAAGTTTGCAGAATCGGTGTCTCGCGAAAGAAAGAGTTTTTGTCTTTTTTTTTGCAGCCGCAATATCTGCCGGTGAATTGTTCGACGACCAGTCGTCATCACGTTCTACGAAAATGAGGATGAGAACGAATTCCATGCTGATCCTGTCACCGCTTTCGCAGTGGTGAAATTTCCGATCGCCGGAGGGCGAGTTCCGTTGGAGCTATCGTTTGTTAGAATTTCTACGCCTCGATTGGTCTGACGCGTAGAGGAACCGGTGGACCAGGATCAGGCGTGGTTGTGGAAAAAACGAGGAACGGTTTCACACGATATTCGTCTTTCGCCTATTTGCGCGATGTCCGAGCTTTACAACTCATCTGTGGCTCTCGAGTCGTCAGCTCGGTAGCTCTTCAGAATTCACATGGCCTCGGGGTGCGATGAGAGAGAGTTGTTCCACATCTCGGAAGACGCGAGCGCTCCTCTCGACGTTGGATTCCGTAGGTATCTATCACGATGATCTGCATCTCACGCTATTTTTCGAACGAGTACATCTCAATTTTTTTATCCGCGAACGAAGGTCCTCGGACATTCGAGGAAAAATATCTTTGGGAGTGCAACGTCCAACTTCATGGGTCTTTCTGGGTCTTTCGGTGACCCTCCGAGGAATAACAGCACCAGAATAAGTTGGCAAGACAAGTATAAACGAAAACGAACTATCCACGAATAAAGGCAACAGAAAATTTATCCTTCGAATAAAAATACCAAATTAAATTCTATCGCGGATATTTAATTTTCAATTAAAGTACACGCCGTTTACATATTTTTGTATTAAAATATATCTTTGATAATACTTACAATAAAATAATTTTTTAAAATAAGTTTTTTGTTTTTGAAACGTAGCATAAATTACACGTGGACCGAATTTCAATTTCAATTTTAATTTCGATTTATTAATCCAGGAACATATTACAAAATATTTCTTTTGTAGAACTGGATTTATTATCTGTTTTCGAGTCTGAAGACTTATCGACCAATTTATACAATTGGAATAATAAAAAATAGATATCTATTAACAAAGAAAAACATATACCCAAGTATATACTGTACAAATATAAATGTTGTCGACATACATTCGTAGCGCCGTGATTAACGTGCGTAGATTTGAATTCAGCTTGTTTTATCAGATGTGTCAAATTGTTTAATTGTAAACTTCCATAAGTTTACTGTATTCCATAAGTTTATTGTATAATTTTATCGCTGTCTTTCTCGCTAACTGTTTTTGAATATTCAAGCAACTGTATTTGTTTATTTCTTATTCTGCTCGTTGAATTGAAAAACTGATATTTCAGATCAGTATCACAGGCTATTAGTAGTCCTGGTGGAAACATTCAATGGTTGTTCCTCTATCATTTATTTTTGTTGCCTACTTCCAGTAGTTTATTTTGTCGGTGCAGTGAATTGACTAATATATTAATTAATATTCAGCACAATAATTTTCTCTTATTACATCCTTAAAACATGAGAGCAAAACTCGTTTATTACTGAAAAAAAGGATACAGTGATTTTATTCGTGGCTACGAAAATCGCCGCTAGATACATGAATAGATAGATAGATAGATAAATAGATAGACAGCTAGATAAATAGATAGATATATATATATATAGATAGATAGATAGACATATAGATAGATAAATAGATAGATAGATAGATAGATAGATAGATAGATAGATAGATAGATAGATAGATAGATAGATAGATCGGCGTTATAAGGCCGTCGCTTCGAGGTGCTTCGCCGAAGACGGGCACCGCGCGATGCATCATAGAAGACGAGCACGTTACTTTATAAAGCTATAATAATAAGATAGAGTTCAAAGTCCTTCGTGAAGCGTTCGGATCTCTTCTCATGCATTCCGCGTGTCCAGGGTGTGGTTTCATCTTCAGGGAGCTTCCGACAGTTCCGAGACTCTATACGAACATTTATCGCGGTTTGGCACTCGTCACACGCGCGTTCGTCGGGGTTCGCGTTTTCACCGCGAAAAATTTCATGAAATTTCCCCTTCTCGCGATATGTAGTCCAGAAGAGATATCGGGCACGCATCGTTGACATTTTTAGGAAACGAGTGCATGAAAAAAAAAACACTGCGACGTTACGCGTCATTTCGCGTTTCTTTACCAATGCGAAATGAAACACTTCGATATTGACGGCGCGAAACGGTTTTGTAGCGAATCAACGCTACGAGAATAGCGCGCACGGTCTTCGTGAGTTTACGATAGTTAATTATACCGCGTATAACAGTCGTGGATCACGGGAAACTCCGAGGTGCATAGCTGGCTTTGACGACTTTGGCGCTAAAAAAACGAGGCCACGGGGACAAATATGACGGTAAGGTAATTAATTATATTATGGTATTTCGAAATACCTATTCGTAAAAATCGGAAGAGCCAACGTTCTTACTCCGCGCGTCGTTTGCGCGTGGAATTAGGAACAATTTGGAAAGCGACGATTGGAAATCCGAACGACAGCTAACCGACGCTAAAATAAATACACACAGAGAACACACGTGCGACGCGTGTTAGACTTTTTTCTCACGAAGTGAAATGCTTCGCGTCGAGTTGTATAAAATGTCACGTAATTCATGCGATTACGGGGGTCGATTGATATCCGCTGGATGCAGCCATATTTTCCACATCTCTTCGTTGTACAAAACGATTTTCCACGTGTTTTTACGTACCCACGCGATATTGACTGTACGTTGAAAATAAAATTCACCGACTTTATTATTACAACTCTGAAGCACGCGAGCAGGAATATCTATTACCTATTTATTGTTTAAACAAATATCGCGTTCCGGTCATTTATCAATTTGTTCATTTGTTCACTACCGAGATCTGCTTGTGGTAGTCAGAATTTCGAAAGTAGTAATGCAGAAGTAACGCATTATCCATTATCTGAAAACTTCATAATGCACGAATAAACTATTGCAGCACTTGTTGTGAAAATAATACATAGTGCAACATAGTAATCTATCCGAAGTACCTACCCAAATTTTCGGTAAAAGTGACGCCATTTTTGCGTTGAACTTTCAACGTTGATCCCTCCACGATTGATTAACGCCAATGACTTTTGTTGAATTAATTGTTGATGCGTTTGTCAGTGTTTATTGGGAATGCAATCGATGATGCATTACGTATTCTAAGAGTGGCTCAATTCTTGCACTAATTATTAGCGTTACATCGCTCAATGACAAAATGATGGATAATTTGGAAAAATTACACATCAAAACGTCAGATTAATTTGAAATCAATTAAATCGAATCGTGATTAATTATTCAACTAAATTTTTAAAAAATCATGTTTTAAAAAACTAAAAAACACGTTTAAATCGTGAAGCGAACTAAATAGCAGAAAATAAATTTCCACGTAAGGTTAAAGTGATTAACGAGAAAATCAATGTCATTGTAAAAAAAGCGTGTGGTGCTCGATACCAATTGTCACAATATCTTACTATTTCTATTTCCAAATGCAGAGTTAGCGTAAAAATGTAGTACGAAGCACTCCACGCTTTTTTTACTATGACACTATTTTCTCGTTAATCACTTTATTTTTATATTGAAATTTATTTCTTAGTTTTCACTTCCGTTTACCGTTAAGGCGTGCTTTTTAGTTCTTGCAATTCGGTTCTCTTTCTCGAATTCGCAAGGTTACGACGGTTTTCGCATTGTTTCGTCAAAACCGCGATATCTCAAACGCGTTGATTTCCTCTGCTTCACGAGTCATTTGCTCAAACTTGGTTCCGATCCCTTTTTTCTAGCCTCGATCTTTCGCGACCCTTGACGACTCCCAACGCGACGAGTGAACCCCGTTCTTCAGGGTACGAATTAAACAGCGAATGAGAACAATGCGAAATGCAGAAATTACGGTTTTGCGAGCATCGGCGAACCAGGGTAACCACGTCGCGTCTAACGCATGGTAATCATCCTAACGGACTTCTTCCGCGTGTACGCGTCGCCTGGCTTCCTTCACCTTCGCGTGCAACGTACGCGTCCATTTCTCTACTCGCGCGCACTGCCTTCGTGAACGTAACTTCGTACTGGCAGCGGAGCTGGGGCCTACTCTTGATCGCCTCCTCGAACTTCCTTTCCTTGCCTTATTTCCTCGGACGACACGTAAAAGCAACGAGTCCCTCGTTGTCTCAACCTCGCAATTAGCAATCGAATGCGGAAATTTTTCAGCTCAGGTCATTAGAATACCTGGGACATCTGATCCGGCGACGTGATAATCGATACATTTTTTTCTCACCGCGAGGACGAGAAATTTCCACGTACAATCGCGTAGTTACGTACCAGAAGATGGTACCATCATTATCTTCGCGGTATCTTTCGAGTTCTCTTGTTAACTCTTCGAGGCACACGATTTGCAAAAAAAAATCCAACTGCGCAGGATTTTTTATTATCAAAAAAAAATGGCATTGGACACGTATTATTTAACATATTTAACACGATTATTTAACATCCATCATTACTCAAAATAAGAATTAAAAAAAAATAATAACAATTCAATCTATCATTTCTGCTTCGATAATGTCTTCAGCATCATCTTTAGTTGGCAATTTTCTCCTCTCCATGTTTGCTATATTGAATCTAAAGGGCACAGAACTTTATACAGGCGACGAACAATACATTGATAAGTTTATAGACCGAAAAGAATAACGCAAAAGCATTTACTATGTATTTTCATATATTTAATAAATTTTCATATTTTTAATAAATTGGATGCTGAGATAGGTACAATCCTACCACTTCACAGCTACCAAAATAGTATAAAACCGCAAATAACGTGTTATTTTTTTTATTATGATACAATTTATTCACTCCTGATAAATTTCAAGAAAATAAACAATACGTATCGTTACGAACGACAGGAATTCAGTGCCTCGCTTTCGTTCTTTTTATTTCAAATTTTAGCAACATCTTTAAAATACCATTTTGAAGGAAAATACGAACAGGATTTTCGACTAGTTCATTTAAACGTGATTTATTAAAAAATTGCCATTTGTTTTCAGCCTCGCAAGAATGGGTCTGGTGTCGCCATTTATGAATGTTTGTTGATCATAATTTTGGGTTCGATACTTAAATATAAACCGAATAACTTTCTACAGTTGTATTATTCTATTACTTTTCCTTCCATCCTAAAAAAATGCCAAAGAAAAGGCTTTTTTCGACCGTTGCCGTGACATTTTTTAAATAAAATACACTTTTTGAGACGAGTTAAAATCTATCTCATCATGCATCAAAATGTTTGTGAGGTGGGACAATTTTTTGTCGATGCAATCTCAAAAAGTTGAGATTCCAGCAATGCAATCAATTGACAGCACTAATTGGGAACTTGGTTAATAATTATTGTTTCATAGATATTTTTTAAAAATAAATCTACGCGTACATTTTATTTGTATATTTTTGAGAATTCCGAATATTCTCCTTTCTTTCGTGTTTCCGCGATGCCGATAAAAAATATCTTCATTTCCGGGAACTTTATTAATATCCTTGTACGAATCGGCAGTAGCGTTCCTCTCGATTTCGCGTATCTATGTAATTAGTTAAAAACTGAATTTTGAAAAATGTAGAAAACGGTTTTCAGAATAGACTTGTTAAATTTGACGTAAAATCCTTTTGTTAATTTCGTTACCAACAACACTCGATTAATTAAGCATAGCGTACGTCCGCGCAAATAAGCATGTTCAATCGCACGCATCGCGAGTCTTGACCTTGACGGAAGTATGCAACGGGATCCGGTCACCGAGTATTCAACGAGTAGGATTCATTCCTTAATTACCGGCGACATTGACGAGTCCTCCGTATCTGACGCGAGACCCCACCTCAGTCAACGTCTCGTCGCAAAAGATTCTCCGATATTAAGAGCTTCGTAGGAAGCCTCGCGGATCCGATTCTGATAGGCCGAAGAACAGCTCTCGAGATGAGATACGAGGCGGGGCGTAGATAAAATGCGTAGAAAAGGGTAAGGATCTGAGATCTGGAATGCGAGATACCGCGCGAGTATCAAGAAGGAATATGAGATGACACGAGAATTAGTTTAACCGCGCGCACGCGAGCCATAACGCTTCCAACGACCCAGACCAGCTCGACCTATCCTATCCTATCTCAACTTGCTATAATATATCCTCGCTTAGTCATTTCAATCTAATCTACCGACAACGAAGACGTAAATCGCATTATATATTTCGCTACGCAACCATTAGAACCGGGATAGCGGATGCTGCCGCTGCATTCAAGGGGTAGTCGACAGTTACGTAGCACGAAGAGTTGCCATCTGCAACGTTCCAAAGTCCCGGATGCCCGACTCATTCTTCGCGTTCTACTAGGGCGTGAACGAGGAAGTGAAACGAGCTTCTCCGTGTTTATTACATATTTTTTCTCCGTGTCAGATTATTGCCTTTCCCTGTACGTTTTATTGCCATAAATGCGGAAATGCCAGAACTATCCTCGTTCATTTATATCTATACAGGGTGAAGCATTCGCGTGACCCAGGTCGTTTTCTCCCCAACGAAGCTAGATACGAAACAATGTTCGGGACATTAGTTTCATGGTGTCGAGAGGGCTACAAGATGGTGTCTCTGAATTTCGCCCAAAGTCGAAGCGTCAAGGTCATTCGAGGGTCAACTTTGTTTTTTCAAATGAGAGGACATATTTTGGATTGCAGAATTCGACAGAGCAGTCAATTCCACGTTAAAAAGTACTGATATGCTATCGTCTCAAAACTGAAGGATCATCGGATATTCGTTGAAAGAGAAAAATAAATAAATGACTCCTGATAAAACCAGGAATTCAAGGGTGACACTCTATTGGCAGTGCAACGCTCTTACATTTTATCTGAAATTCCATCGGAAAAACTTTGCCTCCGCAATGTATATGCAATTAAAAAGTAAACCGATTTATTTTTCTTTTCCAACAAATATCCCATGATCCTTCGGTTTTGAGGCCATACCGTATCGGTACTTTTTAACCTGGAATCGAATGTCCTTTCGATTTCTGCAATCCAAAATATGTCGTCTCGTCTGATAAAACAAAGTCGACCCTCGAATGACCTTGATGCTTCGACTTTGGGCAAAATTCGATGATACCATCTTGCCACCCTCTCGGTACCCTGAAACTAATGTACCGAACATTTTTTCGTACCTCGCTCCGTTTGGGAGAAAATCGCCCGGGTCACCACAAATGCTTCACCCTGTATATACACACACACACACACATATATGTACACCCATATTTATAGATTTCTACGGGTTATAAATATTTCCTACCGCGAGTCGGATGTAAAAGGCTGCTGGTAGAAAAAATTGATCGGCTAAGCGCTAAACCGACTACTTCTACTACGTCGTTAATTAATAACGTGAATTTTGTAGTTATTTCCCGAGCTAGTTAACGCTCTCGCGCTACCAAAATGGCAGTCGCGCATTCCAAGGGGAAACGCAAACGGCGGAGGCGTGAGTGTATAACATACAAGCGTAGGAACGAATACGGAGTCGCGTATGCGTAACGCAATATATTATTACACTCTATAAGGTTCGATCCACGCCCCTGTAACATTCCTCGTTCGCGTCTGATTAGAATTCATAAGTTTCCGCTGCGTTTCCTCTTCTCCACCGAAGTTGCCGAGGATAATAGAATTATCGTGCGCGTTATTGTAGATATAGGTAGGTAGGCACGTCGCACCTGTTCGGGAAGGACGATCGGATCGTATGATTATGCAAAGGAAATACTTTCCTAATTATTCGTTGGTCGACCTGGGCGCATCGTAAATTGTCGAGGTGAGAAGACGCTGATTAATCGGGTAGAAACAAACGCGGGCGATACGATCTGACGTGGGTGGCAGCTCGGCTGCTCGAGATGAAATACCGTGCGAAAATGGTTCGCTCGTTTCGCTTGAAAAACTGATACCTGTACGCACTCTGCTCCGCAGGGCCGGGGCACGTGCTCGCGCAGCGTCGAGCAAAACAAGTTTCATTTTCCTTAGATTCATGAATATGCAGCCGCGACCGGATTAATCATCGTGGCGGCTGTGGCTATGGTACCACGTGCCGCCTCCACCTTTTGGTGCTCAACGAGGTGAAACAAATCGTTGGCTCGAATCGAGCTACGTCACGATATGTTCGGTTCGATCTGGAGAAGCGAGGCTTATTTTTCGCGAGGAGCTGAATGCTTCGCGAACGACAACTGCTCGTCGGATAATTCGATGCGTACAAGCAGAGATACGTTCGATCGAGTTTTCCAACAACGAAATAACAACAAGTGTCAACGACTTGACGGGGTTACAGAACCCTGAGGGGCTGAAATAAGAGTCAATTTTCACGATTTTTTTCGAGCGAAAATAATGCATATTTTTTATTTCTGTTTTCACACACTTTTAATATAACACTTCAGCTTTGCAAACGTATTTTTTTAATGCTAGAATATTTATAATCGTCGGAGATATACGCCTCGGCGCGCATCAATATTTTTTTGCACCACTGCTCTGCGGGAATCATAACGGCCTCACGGTTCATCTGAAACATACGCGATGGAAATGTCTTCTTTAGTGTGGTCAAATATATGGAACTACCTAGGATTTTTCCGAATAAATCAATAATGGATTTTTGGCAGCACGCGAATTTTTTTTTTCGTTTTTCGCGAAAAATTTTGATCTAAAAACTTTAATGAAAAAAAAGGGTTGACAATATCGTAAAAAAACGACGTAGCGCCGTAGATAATAGTGTTAGAAATGTGTGGTATAAATTTTAAGTCGATCGGAATAACCGTTCTTGATTTATCATTCCCGCAAACTCGAGAAATGTAGTTTCGAGAAAAACGCGTTTAAAGTTTTGACGCGGTTTCGGCAATAGAAAACATTGAATATTCGTAGCTTACCTTGTTATACGGTTAATCGGCGATTCCTGCTCCATATCGGGGCCCTTCCTCGGCAAGTTGCTAGTTTTTTAGAGATAATCTTGACCTTCTCCGAGCTGTTCTGGCCTCTTTTGACGTTTCCTTAGCGCGTTTTTCAGCAACCGATATACGGTATTCGTCTTCGGCATTACACGTGTCAAAACAACTAGGTCCGATGGTTATGTATAATATGTGTAATATTAACAAAATACTGCTGTAGCCATCACTGTAAATACTTGTAGCGCGGAGCGCTGCACAGCGCGGTATAAAAAAAATCATATCTGCGTCAATATTGTAGGCACAGGACTCGTTTTTGGCTCAAAATTTTCCTCAAGGTTTACGATACAAAAAAAAACCGCAAATCGATTTTTTGAAAATTTCAGGGTGGTGTAACCCCTTAAGGAATAAAAGCACCAGATCAGAATTGCCACGAGCGTTAGCACGATAAAACGAAATACCACGAATACAAACACCATTTTTTAGATAAAAAATCGTTGCATTCGTATTTTAAGCATGTGACGAGAGAAAAAAATTATTGTGCCGAATACTAGTTAATATACTCGCTGATTCAGGGGAAATGCAATTTATGTTATGTTTGAAAAGGATAAAAAAAATTATTCGAGCTTCGGTATATCAGAATCAAAATCGTTGGCTGCGAAGATCGTTGTGGACAACGTCGAGGACGCCACGTTTTTGACAATTGTTACAACTCGTTGTACTCTGTACAACGTAAGAGGGAAAAATTGATGCTAGATAATTCCAACGATTTCGTTTCACAAAATCCGATTTCTTGATGAAAGATCATTTTTTTAAATTCCGTAGAATGGTAACATTTTAGCAGCCAGCGCAAAATCTCCATCGTTTGGCCGAAGGCGATAAAACTGATGTTCGCAATTCTACTTTATCTCGATTTTAATTTTCCCCGTGGGTAGTGAAAAAAACGAGGGATTTCATTCCCGGATGAGAAAATTCCAGCCTGGATGCTGGAAAATTACATTCCTACGACGCGTATATTATCGATGCGTTTGAAGACGCGGCGTG
Source organism: Arge pagana (assembly GCA_963969455.1). Taxonomy (NCBI): domain Eukaryota; kingdom Metazoa; phylum Arthropoda; class Insecta; order Hymenoptera; family Argidae; genus Arge; species Arge pagana. The sequence continues at coordinate 15,278,391 of OZ018311.1, read as the reverse complement.
CAATGCATTCGCGCTCGTGACGCGCAGGGGACTGAATGCACAGCTATTTGACATCGGACCGCACGGCGCTAATCGGCACCGCACGGCGATGCCATTACAGAAAGTATGCCATCACTCGTTACTTTTTTTTAATTCGCAAACGCATAATAGGCAGGTACTTTCCAAGTGACATAAACGACGCGGAGGTCAAATCGGTTCACGATGACTTTTCGAAAAGTAGAAAGACGTTTTCAGTACTTATATATTTCACGGCTCATTCGATGCCAGTCACACGCGACCCTGATTTACTCGGCGTCTCCATTTGCCGTGCGAAAATAAAGTATCATGCCCACGAAAGCGGCCCCGATAAAAAACTAGCCGATAGATTTTGAAATAACTTCAATTTCCACCGCGAATTTTCCTATTTTCACATTCCCCTCTATTTCAGTATCGAATCTTATAAGAAATAATACTACTACTAATAATATAATAATAATAAAAATAGGATAAAAGAATATTAACTTATTTATTTATTTATTTGTTCATTCGTTAACTCGTTTGTTTGGTTGTTCATTTGTTAGTTTGTTCATTGGTTTATTTATTCCGTAATTTATTTGTTTATTTACTCATTTGTTTATTTATTTATTTATTTATTTATTTATTTATTATTAAACATCAAGTCTGAAAAACGTTCGGCGATCAGCGTTTGGAAACAAGTACCTACGTTCGAGAACCGCTAGTCTTTCGCAATTGTCTCGGTGTTCGAGTCGAGAAGAAGAGATTCTACTGAGGCGCATCGAGCCCAAGGATATCGAGGACGGCTATCCGACTGCGTGCATACGCGTATGCCTCGAACACCGAGGAGAGAAAACCGATGAGTCTCAATCGGCAAGTAAGTGGGTCATGCGAGCACGGTTTTCAAAGCAGTGATAACCGCGCAACTATTTCATAAGATCGATCTGCACGCCAATTCAGAATCCGTCCGAGATTATTGCGGCGCTCGGGGTCGAGATGCGGAAGCAAACACGCCGCTCGCGTGTCACGCAATCGTTGGGAGCATCCAAATCTCCGGTCGATACCAGCAGTATCGCCGGAAAATTCATCTCGTTCTTACAATTAGTCACGTTGAAACAACCCTCGATAACGATGCCCCATGAAATCCAAAGTGAAATCCAAAGTCGAAGCTTCACAGCACATCCTTTGCAAAGATGACGATGCACTAAGGTCCGGGTGAAGTTGGACTCGGATTATCTAAGGCGATCGAGTAGATCTGTCTACATTTTTTTCCACCAAGTTTCATTCATTTTAAATAGCATCGTCACACTTTCATACGCGTGCAGAATTCACGTTCGTATTTACATCTTCGGTTCCGAATAGAAAAAGTCAATTTTGTGTTCGCTAGATTGCACAAATAAGATACAAATTTTCGAAGCAAAAAATACTCTATTTTTCTAAAAAAAACGTATAAAACCGCGAAATACGCGATCGACTTGAGCGTAATTTTCCGGATAATTTGCTCGATAAAAGAAAGTTTGAGATAGTATTTGAAAAAAATCGCCAACAATCGAATAAATGAAAATGCAAATATCTGAAATAAGTAGGAAAATGTTAGAAAATTGAATTCGAAGAGGTGGAATTTCAAGTGATGTAACCTTAATTGATTCGCGGTATTTTTTAACGGGCAGAATGCTATCGTTACAGGATATAGAAATATCTCTGACAGACCGTCTCGTAATGAGAAACGAAGGACATCGCGATAAAACCGTCCAGGCGAAGTGAAATGTAGGTGTTTGGTCAGGTATAATTAATTCTCACGCCTTCGGATAGAGAAGCAGCATCAACTCGAGTAGTATCGTTCTTGTAATCTCTTACGTCTCCCGAATAGAATGATTGCGTATCATTCGGCGAGATCGGTATCTAATTTCTCAAAGAAATGCCGTATCCTTGGACATTTAGGTCTGCAGCGCGATAATAACTTCCAAATAATATTATCTCATCGCGTTTCGAGGGATAAATCGCGAACGGGAAGTTAACTTGGGAATAATATTTGATAAGTAGATAATAAATGAATATTTTAGCCTATTGTTTGAGGAAGTGGTAATCGACGGCTTCGAGATGTCTAAAAGTACCTACGTAGGTACCTTTGTTTGTTCTCTCATTAGCGAACGAGGTTCACACGCTAAAGTTGAAGGGAAAAAACTCGCTGCTTGCGTAACTTTCATTAAATTTCACAAGAATAACGCGATTTTCATTTCCTGCCGGGAAGAAAAAATATCGCGAAAAGACTCTCTTCGCATTCGTTCCACGAAACGTGCGACGTTACGTGTACGATATCTCTAAAAAGCCGCGAGAAATGTACGTTTGCCGTTGGAGGCCGCGAGAATGTCCACGGAAACCAAACATTCGCAATATTTGCGAATTTCCTTCCTCGTCATTTGTCGTCTTTTATTTGATTTTTTTTTTTAATATATATATATATATATATATATATATATATATATATATATATATGTATATATATATATATTAGGGTGTTTCAAAAAAATGAAAAATTTTTATTTTTTTCCAAACAGGCTTAAAAGTTTCCTTTTGATGTCACGAACCGCCAGTGAAAACCGGAGCTCTTAATATTAATATTAAGTATGTCCTCATCGCATTTTTTTAATTCTCATAAGAATAACACGGGAAAAATTATTTTTGTCTCTTCTAATTTTTGTACTGTTCAAACGACTAATCAACTAATGAATCGCTGCTATAGTTATTGTAGGGAATTGAACGCTCTACAAAATGGGACTGATAAGATTTACGATCAGTCCACGTATTAAAAAAAATTGAATTTTGATCGTAAAAAACTCTTAAACACGTGGACTAATCGAAAATCTTATCAGTCCCATTTTGTAGAGCGTTCAATTCCCTACAATAACTATAGCAGCGATTCATTAGTTGATTAGTCGTTTGAACAGTACAAAAATTAGAAGACAAAAATAATTTTTCCCGTGTTATTCTTATGAGAATTAAAAAAATGCGATGGGACATACTTAATATTAATATTAAGAGCTCCGGTTTTCACTGGCGGTTCGTGACATCAAAAGGAAACTTTTAAGCCTGTTTGGAAAAAAAATAAAATTTTTCATTTTTTTGAAACACCCTAATATATATATATATATATATATATATATATATATATATATATATATATTAGTATACAAAACAATTTCATTGCCAACTGGTCGCTAAGGAGTGTATTAGGCATTACTTAATACTTTACGAGGAAAATAAAAATTGTACACTTCGAATTTTTTTTTCTCTTTGAAAACATCTTTTACTCGTACGTCTTCGTTAGAAAAAGCGACAACATCAATAAGAGAACGCGTATAGCGACTTCGCTAAATATTTTTATCATTACTTCTGTAACCTGTACTTTTCTTTATAGATTTAGATTCGGCAATAATTATTGTAGAATATGAATGTTTTTTTGTCAGCTCAACTTTGACAATTTATTTCTCTCTATTTAGATCGGTGACCGCCATTCATTTTTAAAAATACTCTTCGTACAAAAACTATTGTTTAATCCTGTCATTGTTCCGAATTTGGCGGAGCCACCTTACTTTACAAACGATTCGGTGGATTTTCAAGATTTCATATTTTCTCTGGGTACCGAATATTGCGTATCTTGCAAATACGAATAAACATTTTTGCAACGTTGAGCTCTTTTCGAAAAATCGTGCTCACCGACATTTTAAAAACGTTCGAGAAAAACTCGTTTGAAATTTCGTGTAGCCCGGCTCGTTTCCGACGCGTAGATCCAACATGACCTCGATCGTAGGCGAATTCTATTGTAACGACTTAAAACGTACGAGAAATATTTTTACGACGCTAAATTTCATGAAAACGAAGTAAAAGTAGATTTTTCCACATTTCAAAAGCCCCAAACCACTTGAAAATTGAATCTCTGGATCTTTATTTCACGATTATTTGATTGTAGATAATTTCTAGGAATCAACGTTGTGCTGCGGTCATTAGTAAATTTAATTCCTTCGGTTCCGGTTAAATTTAAATTTTCGGTGTTATCCGCTTTTCGAAACGGTCTATTCAATTCATGTAAGAAAAAAAGTGGCAGGTACAAATAAAGGTACAAAAACCCATCCCACATCGGGAGACCAGGTAAGGAGGAAGTTTACAAAGCTGCTAAGTTTGTCTCTGCTCTCTCCGATAATAGAAGTACGAAGTGACTACTAGAAAAAATTCAAAAAGCTATCCGAACCAAATACAATTAAGGCTATACAATGTTCAGGTTCAAACAACGATGCAGCCTATTTTAAATTCTATTACAAAGACAATGGTAGGTCATAGTGTGCAATAAATGATCTGATCGATTATTACAACTTGCAGTCTCCCTGTCTCGCGTTTGCATGATCGATAACAGTAGTTGCAAGTGCAACGTAGGTGAGGAAGACTCGAACCATATTTTATGACAATGTAAAGAATACAACAACGAGAGGAAAAACGTTATTGTAAAATCTCCAAATCCTCTACTGTTTACCGTCCTCTATGGCATTAATAATAGGGAAACTAGACGTAAAAGCTTTATCACATATATATATATATTTGTGACGTTTAAATGTAACTACCTTGCGAATCAGAAACTCTACGTATGTATAATCCAGTGCGCGTAGTCTACAGCTCGATAAAGTTCTTTGTACTCGTACCACTTGGATTCCGAATACATTTTCTACGTCCTCCTTAAGTTGTAAATTTTATTTTTTACATTAAATTCGATACATGGAATTTCTAAATATGTAATTTGAAAAATATTAAATAATGATTAAGTACATATTGTTATTTATTTTGTTCATTTAATAAATATATCGAATAATAGAAAGGTTTTTATTTATTCGATGAAAATAATTTTTTAAGTTTACGATGCAACAAAAAAATACATTTTTTTTATCTGATCAACAAATAAGCCTGGTTCTTCTAGTAGCCGAAACGAGCTTGCTCGGCTTAGTAGAATAAAAAACTGAAAACAAATAAATAAAAGTAGCAACGTGTCAAGGACGCGGTTTCGATTTACACCGTAAGGCGATAGCATCAAACTGTAACTATGATTGGAATTCGATACTCCTAATTATATACGATTAGCTTCGAGTATTTCTCATGCCACGTACGAACACGGGTATACGTAGAATATAACACACCTGCTACGAGTACCAAACAATGGATGATTCTGTACAAGGCGCAATATGGTCCTGACTGATCCTGACTGCCTGACGAAATCGCTGCATACTTCGCGGAGTCCCATGATATTCCCGTTTTTCGGTAATTATTGTCACCTGTAGTGACAAAAGCAAATCTCGAGGACGAGAATGATTGTTTGAACGCGGATTGTCGACAACAAAGGATCTTTTGTTGTCTAAAAGATAAGACTAGGCACAATCGACACCCGTGCTGTTTACCTTCCATCCTCGTCGCCCCTTGTTTGATGGGGTCTGCCGTTCACTGCCCGATGTTACGAAATGTTAGCGTCGTTTGCATAGAAAAGCTTGCGTTCAGCATACCGAGCAGCAGCAGTAGCTCGTTTGACCCGCGGTGAAGTCGTGACTTTGATTTTTGATCAGAAATAAAATCGGTTGTTGAATAGCACGAGAGATTCTTGTCGTTCGTCATTGAAAAAAATGGCTTCATTCCGAGGGTTGCATTCGGCCTTGAAATGATAACGCAGGATTGGGAAATGATTTTTTGTATAAAGATGTCTTACCGAAGTGCCGATGTTTGTTATAGTGGCACCAAACTTAATCTAAAACGACGTATGGAAGTAATTCGCCACGATCCATTTAGTAGATAGGGGTGCCGCGATGCGTATGAGCGAAGAGTGTGTGACGCTCGAATGAAATTAGACCCTTTCATTTCTTTTTTTTAATTAGCCTATTGAAATAAAAATCAACTATTACGTCTGCGTCCACATAAGTAAATACAACGAATTCGTGCATTTTTGTTTGATTTAAATTAGAGAGAAATGGATTTATCCTATTTGTTGTGGGGATATGAAGGATGGTTAGATAAATTAATTCTTGCACGGTTAATGTGAGAGTAACGCTTAAGTAATGTATGGAATATTCAAAACTTATGTGATCGTTTTGGTATTAAATATTTTACATACAGTACTTAATTGTGAAAGTGAAAAAAAAAAATTGTGAACGTAACATCTCGCGTCACGTGACATTAACATAATTGAATTATACCTATTTGAATCACATTTGATCAGAATAATCCTGCATTGAGCTTGGATTCTATGGAAACATTAAATTAAATGCTTATCTGTTATATTTCTGTGTCATAAATTGTTTCGTGCCGGTTATTAAATCGGTTTCATCTCCGCGGTGTCTTCGAGCCGTACGGCGTGGATGAATTCGAAATAAAAGACAATGTAATGTTACATTATGTTGTGTGATAAAATGCAGTTTATATTTGAAACGAGTAAGACAAATCTACATGTTCCGTGTGAGAGAATTAAAAAAAACTTTTTTCATCGCAGACCTGGGTAACGGATTATTTCTGATGAATACATCCCTCGATGGGAAATAAATCGGTAATGGAATAGCCGACGCATTAGTGGAATAATGGACAATTTGCAACCACGAAGAATGAAACGAGCATCCACGAGGATAATTGAAAGAAAATAGAAACGACGAATAACCGGTTACAGATTTTACGTGAGAACTGATTTTAATTTTACGATGACGGTGCAGTACGAAAGTATACGGCGTGGACGTCGTTTGATATTCCAGTGGTGAAGTGACGAGCATTTATATTATGAGAAGTTACCAGAAGCTACCGAAAGAAGACGCAACCGAATCTTGGTACCACAAAAGCCCTTTGTGACTCGAGGTACCTTACGAAATGATAATGATCCGTATGCTCGGTTGTACTTCGTGGTTCGGATGTCAAGTGCGAGTCTTGGTTCGCGATGGAATGCTCCTCGAAATTCCCATTCGTCGATTCGTTTATTTGGGTTCCAAAAACAGTGAAAGGCTCGAATCGAAGGCTACGCTCTCACCAGTCGAGAAGAAAAGTTCTTTCCGGGAAACTTGCTGGATCCATCGAATTGACACTATCAGAGTATATTCATCACACTCTGCGAAAAAGGTCTAAAGCTATAGATCCAAAAATAGAACATTCAAATTTGTACCCATAGCTTTAGTATTAAGTACGAAGAATCGAAGTTGACTACGTACAATCTGTAGTAATATCTTCCCCGTAGGTACCAGAGGTAAATGGAACGATTCGAACCTACGCTCTCCGACGATTTATCGTGAATATCATGCACCATCATCGTAAACGTCATTTTTAAACAGACTGCCCAATCGCAGTTAAGAGGATGAAGGGAATAATGAGAAAACTCCAAAAACGTGGGAAACTAGGATGAAATCGGGTTATAACAAAATGCTTTGAGAAAATTAACAGAAAATCAATTTTTATTCCTGTAATCAGTCTGACTCGAGTGCAAACCCAGTTTGAAAAATGGAAATTGTCACTTGTTCGTACAATAGTGGCATGATACCGTTTACGAATACTTATATCTACTGGTTTACTACATTTGTGGGATTTTTATTCGTCTCTTTCTAATTTCTTCGACGTTTTTTGTCTTCCTCGTTTTTCCCCCATCATTTTGAAAAAAAATTTCGAAGTTTTTTGTCTTTTTTGAGCCTGTTTACCAGCTGATTTTTCATTATTTTCTAGCCTGTTTTTTAGTTTCGTCGTTACGGTTTGACGATTCGTCGAGTTTTTCGAAATTTTGGATGTAACTTTTTCAAAGATACTGGTATATAATGATTGCGGATCAGTTGTAGCAAACTTCATCGGTGATTTTACATGTTTTATTTTATTTCCGTTATAATTCGAGTCATAGCAACTTGTTTATTATGCAATGGACCTTTCATTTCCAGAAATATGACGAACATCTTTTTTTCCATTTAAATCTTTTAACATTTTTGATAATCGAAACGCTGTGGAGATGGTTGCTTGAAAAATGTTCGTTTATTTTTTGAAACGCGATTGAAAAAAAAATGTCTTTCTGCGGAATTCGAATTTTTCAAACAGGTTTGAAAATATGGAATAAACGTGACGTGGGAGTCGTTCGGGGAGCAGAGCCGATCGTAAAAGTGTGATACATAAATGCTGCATGCATTGCAGCAGTAAACACTTTTCGGCTAGGTACCTTTATTGCATTCCATTCGTATAGCGAGCCTCGATCGAGCGTTTATCGTCACGTGGTAATGCAACACGCGATATCGCGCGCGATTCTCTCCATGCGTGCATATTTATCTACGTGTGAGCAGAACTTAATTACGTTCTAAGTCGTTAATTCAATTATCACTCGTTCACGCTCACCGTCGAGTATACCGCGCAAGGTTTTCCCGATGCTATCACGATCTGTGTACGATTTAGGACGTTGAATTAATGAATGAAGCTTATTGCTCGTCGACTCACCTCGATTCATTGCTGTTTTGCTGTTTCGCTCTTTTTCAGCTCTGTTTCTTCGGACGGCAATAAATTTCGCGGTCATAAAAAAATCGACGATCGGTCTACTTTTCCGCGTTTCTTTCATTTCCTAATTTATTTACGATACAAAATCAAATGCACAATGAAAAAAAAAACGCACAATCATTTTGTACGGGAAAACTATAAAAATCTGCATGGCAAATAATGGTGAGCAAAATTCGAAATTTTTACTCATATCAGTAGACTACTGACGCGAAGTACGTATAATCGCATCGTAAATTCGATCTCGAATGGTGAAATCTCGACTTATTAAAATATTTCAGTGCGACGATGCTCGTTACTTACTTATTTTACTATCAAATGTATGCTGGGCTCGTTATGAGAGCGTAAAGCGGGAAAGTTGAAGGTGATTTGTACGATTTGTACTCGTGATTTGTATTCGTAATTAAACGGAGACCATCTGCGATAGTCATTTCCAGTGAGTATGAATATTTAATTTTCACCAACGTTCCAGTACCCTGGAACGTACCCATCTATCCCAGTAAAGAATTATTCCGTAGCCGATAAAACCATTTATAATGGAATGGAAATATTTTTAAAATAGGAATAGGAATACTTTGAGTTTAGACGGAACTTTTTTAATCAGGTGCTTTTCAGACTTTGAGTGTAAAAATTTGAGAAACATCAACCCTTCGAATATCATACATTTTTTGACGTGCCGAAAGGCGATTGTTGCCCTCAAATTTGTGACGTTTTTGACACTCTGAATTCCGATTTTTCAAGACTTCCAATTCATGCTTATTTTTGGGATGCTGAAAGGCGATTTTTGTCCTCAAATTTATTCAACGTGATTCCGGAGTTCGCGATTAATGTGGCTTCAATTCTCTCGTTCCACGCTCTTGTAATCTTGTATTTGCAATAGCGACGTACTAGCGTTAGCGATTAGTCGTTAATGACTGAAAAGCAGAGGCCGAGGGGCACGAATATGATGATATTCATTGGCATTTCATCACGTGATATGACAGCGAGATATTTAAATGCGAATTGACGACGCAGCCGCGTTTCACGTTTGTGAAATAAGCGCGCCCGATGCACATCGCGACCGTCGAGTCCTCGTCATCCCGTTTACGTCGACGACTTTCACCGAAAAGATTCTCTCCGCGCATACCTAAATTTAATTTGCCTATATTATTATTCCGCGTGAGAACTCGTCGCTTTTCCGCTGTATTTCGAACTAATTTTCGTTGTTGTCGAGATCGTTTTTCCGGGTAACTAACGACGCTTCTTTATCGTGTAGGTAACCGTCGAGTTTCACCGTAGGATACGTTTTAATGATTCCGAAGTAAACGAGAGAGTCCGGGTCACGTGATATTCCAAAGCTTTCGTACGTACATCCAACGTTTCCATGAGTTTACTTCTCGACGCGTGAGACTGAATCGACAATACGATTTTTTTTTCTTCCAGGCGTTTCTAAAGCCATTGAAATCGAGTGAAAACCGAGGCTACACTCGGTGTACCTGCTAACGAGACATTTCACATTGTGCACCGATGTTACAGTTTCTTTTTTCTAAATAAAGAAGCTTGAATCTCTCGCTGCTTCTAATACCAACAGCAGCGTGCAACCTCGTCAAGAAAGTTTCGCCATGTATCGCGTCTGTCCCACAAAACGGAGAGCAGATGGCCTTGAAATGTTCGTTTAGAGGCATGTGCCTCGCAATGATGCTAAACACGATGACGAATCGACAGATGTGATTGAATTGCACGGAAACATGGTGATGGTCGAGGCATCGAAAACCGAATCCAGAAATCAAAAGATATCGAAAACCACACGATTTCGAGCAACGATTTTGCAACAAAAATTATTTCGTTCTCCAAAAAAACAGAAAATAAACTAAATGAATACATCGATGGAGCAATGTCGAATATGCTGGACAATTGATACAAAAATGCTAAATATTTTTAAAAAATGAATTGAATTTTCGACTAAAAATGAAATATCAAAATTAGGGGATGATTCTCATCTGACTTCTGCACCAAATATGAGCATTAGTCTCTTCGTTCCATCACCTTTGTACAGGCTAGTGAATCTTCAAAAAATTTACTCCGATCAAGAAACATTTTTTTTTTTTTTTGTTTTGGATCCTTCCGTTAGCGAAGGAGAACTCGGTAGAGTGTCCACGGTAAATAGTCGCGAGCCGAATGATGAAATCGTAGATTCGATTCGCGTTGAATGCTAAAAGCTGCCAATGTTATCATGGAACGTGAAAATCTTTTGTAACACGAATTCTCGCAACGCGTGTACGCGGCTCGATTTTTCGCGTTTCTTTCGCACTTCGCAGTTGGCGGTGTGATGGAGGCTATTCGAGTTCAGTGCACGTACAGCTAAGTACCTATTTCTCTTTTTCTCTAGGATTCACGGGTCTTGCTTCCAGCTTTCATTATTTGCAGTCGAACATACGTTCGCTCGCCTGTATCCGTCTGGGCACTTCAGCTGTTACGCTGGTGTGGGCGACATACATCGACGTTGAAACTTCGACGATGCTCCGAATTCAACACTTCGGTTAACACGCGCAACAACTGTCCGCAAAGCTTTGTTTCTTCCTCTCATTCGAGTCAGATCTCTCGCCGTGCATGAGAATATCTCCGAACGAGGGAATTGATTCTGAGTTTATGGCAGCAACATACGAATCAGCAATTTCCGACACATGATACGTTGACGACCAGTGTTGTAGAGTACCTACGTACAAATAAATACCTTTCTTCGTATCTAGGTACATTTTCCAGTATTTATACCTGTACCTAGGTACTTTCCCAGCCAGATACCTTGTGCCATTACCTGGGTACATTTTTGGAGTAACTTGCACCTATTCAATCTCGAAGTTACGAGGTACTTTCACGAACATACAAATTCTCTCGTCTCGTAACTTATGCGACGACATTTTCGAATTTCTACTCTTTTTGAAGCACAACAAAAAAGCCATACTTACGTAAAGTGAGCCAATGACCAGCACAAGTAATACGTGAGACTGAAACTAGCAGCTAAAAGCGATAAACATCTTTCTTATTTATGCTATAATTTGATAAAAGTATTTGTTTTGTGCCAGATTTTATTAAATTTTAATCATTAGTTTTTCCTGTTTCATTTTCGTCACTTTGACAACGTTTAGTCGCTAGCTCCGGCAGGTAGTGTTTTTCGAGTTATCTCGTTGGTCCACAATTCCTCATTCTCGTATTTTCCTACCTCAACTTCTCCTTTTCTATTTCTCTCTCTCTCTCTCTCTCTCTCTCTCTCTCTCTCTCTCTCTCTCTCTCTCTCTCTCTCTCTCTCTCATTCTCTGTCTCTTCTTCGCCGAGTTCTTCATGCGATAAATCGTGTTCGAATCGTCGCCGTGTGCCTTCGGCTCCGAATGATTAGGCCTACGGCATGAAGTATTGCACGCACGAAGATGGACTAAAATCAATCTGTTCGTGAAATTATATATTTCTTCACTTCACTGTCGTAATTTGTTCTCTCGCGAATTGCGTTTCTACGACGCGTGGTGTGGAATTATTTGCAAGAAAATAATAAATGCAGTCGGACAATTTCTCGATTCGACTGAAAACGATAAAAGTGATGATAAGAACGACTCGGGTACACGTACATCAGGGTGGTCGTGGAAATTCAATTCTTTCTAACGCCCTGAAAAATCCTCCCTTCGGACTTAAAACTACGGGGAAAATCATTTTTTTTTTGGTTTTAAACAAAAAGAACACCTGTCGCGTGTCGATCTAAGTTCGTTTTTTTATAAAATTGTAGTTTTTTAAAAAATATCTTCTATACTATTTGGTTTTTGAAAAAATGTATACAAAACGTTTTGGTAGGAAATTAAATTCTCTACAAAAAAAATTTTTCTCAACCTTTTTATAAAGTTGATATTTATCGAGATATTCTCGATAATAAACTCAGTAAGTCTATATAAATAATTTTGTGACTTAAATTGAATTCACAATTATTCATTAAATATCTAGGTAATTCGACTAAGACATAGTTAAGAATGTTTTTAAAAAATGTAAATATAAATTAGTAATTTCCGTTTATTAGGTGACAGACGCTTCGTGCCTACCTTGAATTTTCGATTTGTTCAGGTTGGAGCGTGTTGTTTGGTTGCGCGACATTTTTGGATTTTATTATCGCAAGCTTTTTTGTTTCCGAAAAAATGAATTTTGAAAATTGTTAATTGTCAAAGTGTATTTGTAATTGTTTACGTGCATAGTTGGGAAGCACCCAACTGTTTGGTTGGGGAGGAGTCGCCCTCTCATTGCCCGAAATCATTAATTTTCAAAATTCATTTTCTCGAAAACTACAAAAGATACATTTTTTTAGAAAACGCTAATCGATTCAGAAAAATTATTTCTACGACCCATTTTTGGGAACTATAATCCTTCGGCGCCACCCTGTGTGACGAGGGCATGTTAAAGCGCTTTTTATGCGAAATGCATCATTGACAAAAGTGAGGTTACGATAAAACCCTGCTCGGGTTGGAAGCTAATGCGCATGCGCGCAGTACGTAAAGGTGCACTTCGAACTCCTACAAGTGGAAACACGTACTGTGCGCATGCGCATCACCTCCGTTCCCACTCCGTCCTTAAAACAATTACTTTAGATACCAAATGCAAGCGTAAAAAAAGCGCAAAACATGCCTGCGTTGTATAAATATATTTGTTAATTTTTGAAGAAAATTTGATATCAATAAGCTCGGTAGGATCTGAAGACAAAAACGTTCTCAGAGCCAACAAAAATAGAACCAGAGAGCAAACTACGAAGGATGAATCTCGCGAGGTTTTTGTTCCTGGTAAAGTACTCGACGATGTGTGAGTGGGAGCGCGGAATTCAACGTATTGCCATCTACACCTATATACGGGGTATTCCACGCCAAATCGGACAGTTTGAATAATTTGTATTTTTGATTTCCTTCATTTTTCGATGTTTTCAAGTACCCATCCAAAAACTCTTTCTAGTGAAGTTTAAAATTTTTCCCCGGTTCAAAACTACTTTCAGAATAGACACGAGTAGTAATCATCACAGGGGTAGTATCAACTTGGTTTTATAATTTGTAGAATGGACGAAAGTTTGAAAAAAAGAAATCGAAGAGTACGTACAGTTTCAAAAACAACATTAAAACTTAGACATCCAAAAATTTCATATGAAAATACTTTGAATAACTTTTTTGTACATTTTGCTAAATAGTGTGTAGAAAAACAAGAATGTCAACAATCATAAATTAGATTTGGACCATTTTGGAGGAAGTTTTGAGGAAGCGAAAAACCGAAAAAGCGTCTTTTCGAACCAGTGATAAAAAAAAATTCAAACTTGACCAGAGAGAGAGTTTTTGGATGGGTATTTGAAAATATCAAAACATGACAGAAATCAAAAATTCAAATTATTCACACCGTCCGATTTGGCGTGGAATGGTCCATATACATGGAATGCTCATATATATATATATATATTTATATGTGTTATAAAATACGCACATATATATATATATGCGTTGTGCGCTCTGATATTGGTAACAGAAGTGAAAAATGTGAATTCCTGAGATCAGGAGAACCTTAACCTTATAGGTAATAGCCAACCAGCTGCGATTATCCGCGTGCGTGAGGATAAGTACACAAGATTTTTATATCACGTTCCCAAGTAGACGGCACCATAACAAATGACTAAGCAGTTATGCTTGAATATAATTTTCTACCAAGTCTTGACTATGGGTAAAAAGTTTATACTAAATATATATCGGCAATGCGAAGAGTCTGATATTAATCTGTGGCATTATTGCGGCCAGTTTACAAAGTAATTTATTGCAATTATTTTCTTGTCCCGCGGAGAGGCAGGAAAACGGGGAAATGAAACCACGGGGCGAAATGGATTCCTTCCAACTACTTGGTTTATTCTATTTTCCACTATTCAAATAATCTTGTTGATCCCTTCTTCTCCTTCTACAACTCTTCTTCAACGTTTTAACGATTTTTTTTTAAGTTTCCCCGCGAGTCGACGATAAATTCAAATTTTCATTAGACATTCGCCTATTTTTTCTTGAAAAGCGCAACCAAGAAATTTCCCTTAGTGTTAAAAAATTGCGAGCACTGAAATTAATATTTCTCGTCTTAGAAATCTTGGACTCCGCTGTTTACCTCTGAAAAAAATGCCACGGAGCTGAGAAATAATGACAAAAAATCTCAAAAGGCTCCTGCTACTTCAAATATTTCAACTCGGCTCTAAATTTTCTTCATGGCTCCCGATTATGTACACGAAAAGTTGGATTTTCAACATCTATTTTCGCTCTTGAGGTGCAGCTAGGTGAATTCTCACGAAGACGCGTCAAAACTTTTTTGGATGCGTGCGAAAATTTCACGAATCACGAACGAAAAGATGAAAAAAATAAAAAACATCTAGTAAACGACGAGATATGAGTGTTTATAAACAGTGTCAAACTGCTATTGTACGTGCAGGTAATAATTTTGTCGAATAAGATTTTTTTACCGCATAAAATAGACTCGATCTTTGGAAAAACGGCAACAGCTCGAAATTTTCATTTTTCCAATAAACATGAGGCGTGTCAATTAATTTCATTCCACGGGAGTATTTGTCATTCCATGAAAAATCCAATATGCGAGATCAAACACTGTTTCCCCCTTTTCCAAGGTCAAATGTGTAGGGTTTGTAAAAATGAAGGGATGAAGGTTCTACAATTTTATTAACGACGCTCTCACGAACGGAGTGACGGAGGAGAGATCGAAATAAAATGTAAATATTACAAATTATAAATATTATTACGGAATATGGTAAAATCTAGATGCAATAATACATTTCACATACTTGCGCCGATCCTTTCAAGCAGTTGAATATAGGACCCGCGTATTTCTGCTTACGAAAGTATGGAACAATAATTATTTGCCCGCCGCAAGAAGTAGGTACAAGTTGTCCAGAGGTATAAATTGCCGGCTGTTATCTCCGTGAATTACTCAACGCTGAAACGGTATTCGAATTAACAATTTTTACGCCGATTCGCGATCAGACGGAAGGGAATCATACGAACGGAGAATGTAATTGACTTTCGCGAATGGAGATTATCAGATGGAATGAGGCTCGATACACGGAGATCGATCGAACAGAGTTAATGTTTTCGAAACTAGCACTCTTCTTCGAGCGATGAGATTCTCACGCAAATTCCGAACAACCGATCGACCACCGATTTTCCGCCAATAGTACCTTCTCTTGTTTATTCATTACACGAATATACGGTGTACAGTTTCCAAATTATTGGGTACAGTACACAGAATTTTGTATTTCCTAGTGTAACTTTTTTTTTTTTTTTTTTTTTTTTTTTGGCAAATCATTGATAATAGATTTTGTTGTATTTTTTATATAAATAAGCATCTAATTGGTATAGTGAGACAATAATTTAGGAGAGTTAACCAAGCTATTTATAGAAATAAAGAAGAATCTTAAAAAATGAAGAAGAAATTGAAATTTGAATATCGAATTCTGTTACAAACATATGTGAAGCTAATTGATTAAGAAACAAAAGTCAATTGTTGATTATTTTGGACCCAATAACTTCCACTCGGACTGCAATGATTAATTTAAACTCCAAAGTACACAGATTTGTGTACTGCTGCTAATAATTTGGTAGCCCACTGTAATTCTATCGAGGAAAATACAGTCATTGTTATTCAACGTCAAATAAGATGTGTTGCGTATAATAAATGAATTTACAGCAGCGAATACAGTTGTTTGGAAATTAGAAATTCACTGGCAATAATTACATAAATATGCAGAGTTGCGTGACAAGGATTAGTAGAAATTTTGAGGCAGTTTCAGTCGTATGGTTAGTCGAGCACGTCGATTTTTTAAAGATGTTTCAGGGTAAGCAGATGGAAACTGGCGATTTTGGTCATGTTCGTAATTTTCTGAGCCAACTATTTTAGATTTAGTGGCATATTTTTACGTCTTGCAACGAATAGTGCTGGAATGTGGGTGAAATATTCTAGTAATTACGTGTTATTGGCAATGAATTGTGGAAATTGGGTGAAATAGCCCTTCTTCGGAAATTCAGTGTGAAAACCTGAGTGAAAACTTGACCTGCTCATTTTTGTGGTCAGACTGGAATACAGAGTCAAATTGTCAAATGATTAAGCATTAAATTATGCAGTTTGGGGACCATTAGGGATCGATAGAGAAATGCATTCCGAGTATCGAACGGTTGAGGAAAAAATCGCAAAAAAGGAAAATAAAGAGAAAGTAAAGGAATTTTTTTAACTTTTGGAAAGAATAACTCAGAAAGCATTGATTTGAGAAAAAAAAACTTTAAATAAAAAAGTTAGCAAATTCAATTGCAAAGAGAAAAGGTCTTCGCAACTTTTCGTCTTAAACCAACCGTTCTGGAGATATCGAATTAAATGAGTTTATAGCGAAAAGGAGCCCAGCTGACTTTCGAAGAACCCCGAAAATCGAAACTTATGCTCAGACTCCCCAAACTACGTAACTTAATGTTTCTCTAACAGGTTCTGAACAACAATTCGACTGGAAATTTTCGAAAATGATTTTCTCACATATATCCGCCAATTTGAATGACTTTCATTTCGTCAGGTTGAAAAAAATTCAACGGAGCATTCGAGGGCTTGATAAATAGCTGGAAGTGATTTAAACGAATTGAAAAATACGAACGAATCGGAAAATTTACAACTTTATACAAAAAATCTTGACCGTCTGACTTTTGATTATTTTTCAACATTTTGTTATCCACTGATAAATAGTTGACGTGAAAGGATCAATATTTTCCATGCTGGTGAAGATAAATAACTCGATTTTTTCGACGAGCAATTTACAGCAGAAATACGCAAATTAAAATATTTTCAAATCGCACGATCCATTTCTATTTGTTTTTTCCCCACTCTTAAAACGACGACAAGCTTGGATCGTATCTGTAGCGGCGAATTTTCTCCGGTGCAATTAAAAAACGCGAAAGCGAACGTAAGCGAAACAAAAGTAAAATTTTATGGCTAAACGTGGGAAAATAAAAACTAACGAAAACGCGAGCGTTTCGAGTTAAATGGAGAGAAGATTTGCTCGATTCTCATCGTGTCGTACATAATTAATTAATTGTTCGTTGTTTTGAAATTAATCGGTCGATTGTGAGGCTGTGAGACAGTTTCGCATATGTCCAATAAAAATAAATACAAAACCAAAGACTCCGCACGCAGCGACTGCGCGGAACTTTTTCGATATTCCTGTAAAAAGCGAAAGTTTTATGCGGAGAGAAATGCTACGTGAGAAAATAGCTGTGAAAAAAAAAATCTTTCACGAAAATAATTCGATGAAATTTTTACAGATTTCTTCCACGAAGCGCAATCCAAAGCTGAAAAGATATCAAAATCATCTCACAGACGACATGACAAACATTTTTCATAATTGCACTCCAACCGCAAAAATAAAATCGCGAATTTCCTACTGATCTTACCGGATCAGTGAGCAATCAATTTTGAAAAAAAAACAATGAAAACTCCTTCGCATTCGAGTTTCGAGATTCTTCGTTTTTTCCCCTCAATTTTCGGGTTGAAGCTTCTATTTGTGTACAGCGAAAAATCGGTGCTATTACGCGATACGGGCGTTTATTATGCGGGCGAACGGTTGTTTAAAATTATTAACAAATAATTTGTTAATTATTAAAAAAAATTGTGCCGCGTGGGGATAAAAGTTACGTGCGCAAGGACACGTTACGGGCGTTCTTCGCGTCCTCGGTGACCTGTTAACGATGACATATGTTATACGTGGAATTTATAAGGAAGCGAGCACACGCGCCCGCGGGGTTACGTCGATTTCTCGAATGAATATTATTACCTATGCATAAGTTGAGCGGGCTTCGCTCATATTATGCGTGTGCCAGATAAATAAGCCTTCTGCGGTTTCCCGGACCGCATACCGATTGCTTTTACGAGTTTGGTGCTCAGACTCCTCTAGTAGGATTGTAACGTTTACACGCCTAGCTATACCTGTACAATTCTGTGCTCGCGTATGTTTCCCTCGCGCATTCGGCACAAGCGTCGCGTTCTTCGGATAAAATGCGCCGATATATCGCAACACGCGCAACGTCCGCGTAGGTACACGTGCCGCGGGACGCACGTGTGCGCGGAAATATGTGTCAGGGAAAGTAACCGCGCGCGGGCAATCAGTTACCGCAATAAGTTTACCTTTGACGAGGACCACTCCTTTTGCATCTCTCATTGAACGGAACGGAAATAACGTAACGTCTCTCTTCTTCCAGCACCGCGTTATTATTTTCCATATTATCCGCGTTTCCGATGCCAATACGTTCCTCCGAGAATTGTTACTTGCGCGCTGTTCGGACTCCCCGTAGCTCGTAAAGCACTCGCAGCAGCGAATTATGTACTCGAAATCAATAATTTCGATAATCACGCGTTACGGCGCGCGGTAGGCGCATTTGCAACTTTTTGTGACAAAATGAAATAACTTTCGATCGAATCCACGTGGGTAGAACCCGGATAGTTGCCTCGATTTTGATTACACTATATTAGGACCGTCGCTGGCGCTTACATTTTTCTATATCTAAAAGTGGCCCGCCCACAGATCTCACTGCCATGTAAGCGGTTTGTGCAGACGCACGCGTTTTGTTGCTGTTAATGATAACGTCGACAGGCTTGGAAGCCATATTTGTAAATATTTCCTATTGAATATTTTTGTAACCGATTGTGGTTTCCGTCAACTTTTCGTTTCTTCGCACGCATCAGAGTTCAAATTACAATATTTATCACGGTTTATTGTTGAATAGCTTTTATTTATTTCGCAAATTAAAAGTTGCTCTGAAGTCGAAAAATCGATTTGAAAATTACTTTTACGGTATATTTTGGGCCGAAGATTGGGACTTTCGAGTTTGCAGGGTGCGAATCGGCCGGGAATTGTGATAAATCGAGGAAAAACATACAAGAAGCGATTATGTCTGTAACGGTAAAGAATTTCGAAAAATGTTTCGTATAAAAGTTGTAGATAGTAAAATTTTACATCGAAATAAACCTTCAAAAGTTCACTTATACTCAATATTAACGAAATAACACCAATTTTCCGAAAACCACGTGGACGACTCGTACCTACGGTCGGTAAGTGCCACCGTGGGGCTGCGCTCACGTTTCTCCGTACAAACATACCCCGAGAGCGCATATTATCGAGAGTCAGACAATTTTATGTCA
Source organism: Arge pagana (assembly GCA_963969455.1). NCBI lineage: Eukaryota > Metazoa > Arthropoda > Insecta > Hymenoptera > Argidae > Arge > Arge pagana. The sequence continues at coordinate 15,258,666 of OZ018311.1, read as the reverse complement.
ATAAATAATAAAGACTGATTACTAGAATTGATATAAATTTGTTTTCATCCAACAAAAAAAAAATCATAGCAAGTCATCTATCTTCGCACGAAGCAGTTTTAAGGAAAGGCGACTATCTGCCGGGGTAGGCAACTATCCCTCTTTCTCAGAGATCAAATAAAACACGATTTACTCGAAATAAATAATAATTATGTTCACGAAAATAGGCTATCATAAAAGACAAAAAAACTTATATTTCGATATACACGTTGCATATTCTTCTAAATACTTATTTTTTTAATAATAGATCTTTTTCAAAAAGTGGGGCAACTATGCCGGTTTTACCCTATTTCAACAAATAAGAGGGAAACTGAAAGCATATTATCTATAGAATAAGAGAGGAATGCAGAGAGTGCTCTAGGCACTTTTCTGGCCTATCATAAATGACCTCAAAATTGAATATCTATGAACGAAACGTTAGTTTTTATCTACTTCTTTCCCAGAAATTGTAAATATATGTATCAAATGGAGTAAATTCTGTGATTTTATCTATGATATAAAAAATTCAATGGGGCGAGAATGACTTTCAAAATTGTTTTACAATTTTCGTAATGGATTCTTAATCAGTATTACAAAATTATAGACTTTACTCCATACGACGCATATATTTATGATTTGTCACAAAGCAGTAGACGAGAACTGACATCTTATTGGTAGATATTCAACTTTGAGACCATTTATGATAGACCAAAAAGTCCCTCTCTGTATGTTTGACTTATTCTACAGATAATATGCTTTCAGTTTCCCTTTCATTTGTTAGAATACGTCAATTCATGATCATACTTAAAAATAAGTTAATAAGTAAATAAGTAAATAAGTAAATAAGTAATATCTTACGATTGCAAATGAAATGATGCTTTTGTATCGATGGATTTTGTGACAATTTTATGCGCAGGTCGAAGTTCTATTTACTCAGAACAACGAGCAAAAAACTACGAGTAGATAAATGAAAATTTTCAGCTGTTGTTGACATTTTCGGTAGGGAAAAACAGTGTTTATTGTGTTAATACTTCAGCTAATATTAGTTAGCTGATATTGGCGAGTGAAGTGAGGAGGAATTAAAATGCAAAATAGTCGGCTTATTGGAATATAACTTACGTAATCACGGGTTGAAGTTCAAACTGTTGCGATCATCCGAGCCGTTCAAAAAACAAGATTCTGCCGTAGGTACATCAGATTCGAAAATATTACCTTGTTTTGCTGTTCGCTGGATTCCTCGCGTATATTCGGTTTTTTTCGTACCTTTTATGATCGTTTCATCGGATGCGAATTGTTACTTATCGCGTAAATTCATTTCCAACGCAAGAAATAAATAACAGAACTTATAGGTCGTAAAAAATCTAGCCGCGTGATTTATTCCCACGTGCTCGTGACACAAACACCTCGATGTTCGGCCTACCGTCGTCATTGGCGATTGCGCAGTCGTAAGTCATTGTGTCGGACGTATTTTCTAGGTAAAAATGAACTAATGGCTTCGGCTTGATGCGAATGAAAACTGGAACAATTCATTTCTTGCATTCGACATTCTGCAATTTTACGTTTTATTAAGCCTTTACAGCGGGAATCAGAGTCGCAGATGAATTACCAAATGATTTGTCGATTTGTTTCAGGCAATAAACGATCAAACCAATTCGACGATAAAAACAAATTCAATTTCTGCGAAAAATACATCGTTCGAATAACGATCTGCGACGATTTGCAGAAAAACGATACAACTCTAGTTAAAACAGAAATAAAATAAAACATTGAAAATTTAGATCCAAAAATTCGAAAAACTAAACCAATTAGCACAGCGATGATAAGAGAAATGAAAAACAAACTTCGGAAACAATAAGAAGGTCGAAAAAATCAGAAAAAGCTGTTAACCAAACTCAAAGGAGACAAAAAACCTGGAAAAATCTGACAAAGATGAAGATCTTTTTTTTTTTAACTCATCGTGCAAAAATGTAGGTGTATTCATAAACAGCATCATATGACTGTTGTAATAACAGCGAGTAGTAATAATTTTCTCAAATAATATTTTTTCAGTAACACTCGAAATTTTCATATTTCAATAAACATTTGCTTTCTCGATTTATTTCACTCAAGCTAGATTATTTGCTAAAAATCCGCTCAAATCATTTTGCTGCAACCCGATTTCATATTACTGCTAGTAGTAGTAGTAAGTGGTCTTTCTTGGCATTCCGTTATAGCGCGGATTTTTTTCCATATAAATACTTGTAGCTAGTTGAATTAATGGTAGTGATTTATGCTTATGGTATTGTTTTTTTTTTACGTGTGTTAAAATTTGTTGGCTGGAGTGAGTTGGGTGTTTGTGTTGTTGGGAGATATAGCGATGCAGAGGGGTGAGATGGCTTCTAATTGAGAGGTTGCGCATTATTTGCTGAGGATTTTTAATCTATGTGGTATAGGAGGGAGGTAGATGGGTTGCGACGGTGTCTTATTCTAGTCAATCTTCGCAGTGCTATTATTTCCGCTGCTCCGATATTTTTTAGAGCTGGTTTGTGGCAGTTTAAATATAGTGCATCAGCGTATTCTAAGAGTTGTCTGCGCATGGATTTGTATATTTTCATTGCGTGTTCCACGGTTAACAGTTTGTTTTCGAATGTGATTTTTCTGAAGTGAAATGCGCGGGTGTAGTTTTCGTTTCTATTATTTTTGCGTGTTTGTTGAAATTTAGTTCCTCGTCGATTAGTACTCCTAGATATTTTGCGCAGCGACTTGGCCGAATTGCCGTGTCGAACATGTTTATGTTTGGTGCGCTATTTGTGACGTTGCTATTATACGTAATTAGTTTTGATTTTGTCGGGTTCGGTTTCAGGCGCCATTGATGCATTTGTCGCCGAGATCTTGTAGCGTTATTATTGCGACGATCATTCCTATCCCGTGCGCGATTGTGCTGTGTCAACTGCGTATTAGAGGACGTATTTATCTGGGTTTACGTCGTTTTTGTTCGCCGAGTCGAAGTTGTGTATGTCGCGGCAGTACAAATTGTAGAGTAGGAGAGAAAGCGGGGATCCGTGTGGAACTCCCTGTTCAGGTGTAAATTTCTCTGAGAATGAGTTTCCTATTTTCATTTTCAGGGTTCGCTTTCTAAGGCAGCTATCAACAGATTTCATATTAATTTCCCACGTTTTTTCGTTATTCTATAAATCACTGTGTTTAAGTGGCGCCGTTAATCCGGCCACCCCATAAATTATGGAAATAACATCACAGCTACCCAAAATTCGCCTAAAAATGACACTCGATTTTTGTCGAACTTTCAACATCGACACAGCTGTTCTTGATCGCCAAAAACGATTTATGTCCAATGCATCGAATCGGCGTAGTAGACATTTCTTTGTTCTAACCAAGTCAGCCCAAATTCGTTTCTCGCGAATAGACGGGAAATGTCTTATAATCCAACGTCACGCTTTTCATACATAATAAATTATTTTCAAAATTTGCAAAAGCAAATTTTGCCAATATTTCCCAGCATCAGTTCTCCGTTGTCAGCGAGACTTGCACATTTTTCGTTACAGATTTGCGCTGATATTTCTGGTCCCCGACGTCTCTCGTGTCTGACGGATGCGAGATGTCTGTACAAATGGCGTATATCGTATTCGAATGTAAACGAATGATCGGGCCAAGGACAAAATCCCACGAAGTAGCTCGATTCACTTTCGACTCGTTCTTTGTTCAAATTTCACGCGCGAATTCCACGCCTCTCGCCGCACAAAAATCGCGTCGCGTTTTAGACCTCGATTAGAAAACGTCTCGACGCTGTGGCAAATAATATAAGAAACTCCGCGCGACACTCCTACAAATTTATTCTACTCGATGATTTGCTATTCTCTCTGTAAAATAAAAAATAACAAATGAAAATACCGATTTTGCGCGGTGGAACGATCGCGACGAGCGACGTCGGAGCAGATCGCGCGAAAGAAATGGGTTCAACGACTCAAATAAACACGAATTTGATACCATAGTTGGCGATGAAAGCTGCTCGGAAGAACGACGATCGTGAAAGAAAGTGATATCGATCGTGTCATTCCACGCCGATTAGATATCACGACTGAATCGTGGTTACGCCACACGATGAGAATGAGAAGAAAAAAAAGGCAAAGGTAAAGGTGTCGAAGCAGGGCTCCACCACGAAACAATTCTAAATTTCTCCTCATGTTTCTTATCACTCAGCAACGATGTATCTCGCCGTAAAATGGTGGCGCAGCAAAAATAAACAAAAACACCACAAAATGGGAATTAATCGAAAAAGAAACGAATTTATTCATTGTCTGCTAACATTTCAAAGTTGTTGTTCAAATAGTACGTGTGCACATTTTTTTTACAATTATTAACCCCCTCCCCAGTGTCAGCAAAAGTACGCAAATCCCTTACCCCCATGCTCACGCGAGCATCGGTAAATACATTTTTTATTCTGTTCTGGTTTCTTCATTGATTCCTCAGCAGCAGTCGTCAAGTCTGAGAATAAGCTTAGGATACAAGAATTTCACACACAGAATATTTATTCGAGTAAATTATTGGCGGTGATTCCCCTACTCGGTTCTTTCACTCGCTCCTAACAGAGTAAGCGCATCCATATTACTCGGGGAATCCCCGAAGACGCGTTTTGGGCGCTATTGAACATAGATAAGCAAGGTTACCACGTGTGGTCAAACCAAATTCGACTAAATTTTGTAGAACATCCGAAAAAGTGAAAATTGCTCGCGCACCCCCCCCCCCCCCCCATCTTTCTTTAGTGCTTAGGTAATACTTGACTGGCCCAAAAGAAAGCGGCAATAAAGAAACACAAACACCATTTTTTATGGGATTTGACGAGGTTGGGTTGGGTTGGGTGCTGTAACACGCACAAAGACGTGCATTTTCGGGGTAGAATCAAACTTTGAATTTTGTACCAATGTTTCTTATCGTTCAGCAATGCTGTAAGCTGCAGCAATATAGTGGCGCACCACGAACAACATTAGAAGACCATTGAATTAGGATATTTTGGAAAATAAATAAAATTCGTTGTCCGTCGTCACTTTACAGAAATCGATCATAAAACGCGGAATTTTATTTATATTCCAAATTATTTTGATTTAGTGGTGTTTTTAAGTTTTTTATGGTACGACACCGTATTATTGCACGTTACACCATTGCTGCGGGAGAAGAGACATTAAAAAACAATTGGAGCTGTTCCGAGGCGCAGTCGTGACTCGACACCTTTGACACCAAAAAAAATTAAAAAAAATTGGATCCGAGAAAATCATTTTGCGATTTGTCGCCGCGCGTGTGGAAATATAAAACGAGGCAAAATTATTCGGATCCAAAATTCCGAGCGCGAATCTGTGATGGATTGTGGGAGGAATGCGGGGAACTCGCATCGAAATATCTCGTTAAGCGTCACGAGATCCTCTGGGAAGTTAATTCGTGTCATTATCCGCGGTCCACGCAAGCTAACTACGCAAGCCCCTCGTTTAAGCTGGATTTTGAATTTTACGACCAACAGCGATCTCCGGGACCGATTACTTCTGCTGCTTTGGAATTTCTTTTACCCCCGCACACGCCGCGGAGCATAGGGTTACGTGAATCGCGCCGGGGGAAAAGAAAAGAGATCATCCCGCGCTTCGGCTTTGTGATCTTCGACGTTTAAGCGCACCCATTTCGAGAAATGGCAGGAATTTTTGTTCTGACAAACCTCGTATTTCGTAATTACAAACAACGATGTAACTCGAGAGATATTTTGCTGCGCTAATTATACATCGCGTAACGAGATGTGGAATAACTTGGGCTGTACGGTAGTTATTGCATAACACGTCGTTCATCGTGGATTTACGAGTAGCTCTTGATGCGTGGTTCAAGTTCGAATCGTGGCCAATAAAATTGGAAAAATCTGCGAAAAGATAATCGACGACGCTAACGAATAATAGCACCGATTTTCGACTATACGCGAATAAAAGCACCCAACCGAAAATCGCCAGGAATAAAAATACCATGCACATTTGTTCATTGATAAACAACCTTTGTGCTCATATTTTTAGTATGTACGTACAATAAACTTTCATCGCAGTTACAAAAATTCATTACTCATAAGCAAGCTGAAGAAATGAGCCGAGTCAAACGATAATCGAGTTAAAATCTACGCACGTTAATTATGGCGCTGCGACTGTACGTAGACAAAATTTAAAATTGCACATTCGAGTACATTTTTTTGTTTGTACATAGTCTTGTATATTTTATTATTTTAATTCCATTAAATAGTTTATATCTCCAGAGCCACGAGCAGATGATAAATTTAGCTGTTTGGGAAATATTTTGTAATATTTTTCTGAACTAATAAATTGAAATTGATATTGAAATTGAAATTGAAATTCGAGATGTGGAATTTATATTAAGATAATAAAAAAAAACTTACGTTATTTTATTGTAAGTATGTATTTTGATATACAAATATGTAGAGCCGTGTAGATTGTGAGATGTACTCTAATTGAAAATTGTTTTCGAGTTCTCAAATATTTATTAGGTAAAATTAGGTATAATATTTGTTCGTGTTAGTATTCAATTTGGTGCTACTATTCTCACACCCTGTCCGTTCAATTTGTTCACATTTTTCCGCATAATATTTGGGTATAACTCGAGAACTTTTAGAGCTACAAGGATGACATTATGTTTGGCAAAAAAACGAGCTTTGCGCTCTTCAACATACTACAGACACATCTAACATCCGACCTTTTGTTACAATTAGTCGAGCCCGAAGATATTCACGGCTGTTGGCACTAAAAACAGTGAAAAAATGTACGAAACATCGCGAGCTCAATGAGTTGGTCGATTATTTTATAAACACACCTTTCGAGAATCGCACATGCTCGTATATAGATACGTTTTTTCGCATACCTACTCCGAAACAAACAGCAGGGTTCATGGCTCGATGTAATTTGCTACGTTCAGTCGAGATCGTTACAGAGATGCGAGCAAAAATATTACGATGGATTCAATGGTAATTTGTATAATTAGAACGTTGCGCACGTTTTACATCTTGGAATCCTCAGGAAAAAGTTACATACGATCTCGAGGTGGATATCAATAGGTACAATTTAAAGTGTCCGCGTAGCTTCAACATGCGAGACAGTCTTCTTCGATCTAGCTTCCCATTTTTCCGATGCCTCTGGAAATTCTGAAAAAATTCTACACTTTTCTACGCGTACTAACACTTTTCACTTCGGTACACTTTTTTCTTGAAAAAATTCCAGGTTAAATTATGTGACAAACAGAAGTTTATCAGTTGAACGTGAAAGTGGGACCAGAATAAGCTTCAGAGAAAGTAAAGCGTGACAATTTTTTTTTAGCTTGTCATCGATACCAAATTTTTGTATAGATCCTCGACACTTTTTGACTTCGGAACAATTTTTTTTTATGCACCAGTATTCGGAAAATAGTCTCACATATTGACACTTAAGACTATTTGACTCAATAAAAATAGTTGTTGGTTTTATAATCCTATAATGATTGGAAAAAATGTAAAAAAATTGTTTCGAAGTAAAAAAGTGTCACGCATTTACACACAATTTCGACATGGATGAAAAGTTGAAAAAAAAATGCCTTGCGTTTAACTGCAAAACTTCATTTGCCACGTAATTGAACCTCAAATTTTTAGAAGAAAAAAAGGGTCGAAATCCGTAAGCATGGTATTTGTAACTTTATTCTACCATTTAGACCCGGTTTAAATGGATTTAAATCCGAATTTTATTTCAATTAATTTCCTTTTAAGCTTCACTAAAAACCTATAACTTTTATACAGAACATTTCATTGTCCGACGCAAATTTATCGTACTACAAAAAGTGAAGCTCCAAAAAATCCGGAAAAATTCACAGAGAGTCCATCCAAAGCGTAGAACAGTATAGAATTTTCTTCAGAATTTTCAGAGACACCGGGAAAAATAGGTGGCTACGTTAAGGAAGAACGTCTCACGTTCAACGTCAATTTATCAGATAAATTTATCTTCTTTTAAATATTTATAAAATTGTAAATCTTATATAATTATACATTTATATATAAAATGATGGGATGTGGAGGGTATGCTTCGATACGTGCGTACAAATAAAATGTAAGAAGGTCTCGTCTGACGTAATTGTTGTCTTGTTTGCATGCGCATTCCCATCCGCGCGTGATACAAAAAAATGATATAAAAACGTATCCTATGCTCGTCTCGACCGAAGGTAAAATGACTCGTTGAAGTCGAAAAATTATATCTCGTTGATGTACGACTAAACAACGGTAGCCGTACAAACTGATAATACGACGGAGTGGGTTAATCGTAAATTTTATTCACGATACGCTTTGGACATACGAAACGTGTTTAAATTTACAACCAGAAAGCTTATTGGCGCAACAAATCGTGTTTAATCAACTGGCTGCGGTGTATAAATGAATCACACTCGTTGCATCGTATGCATCGTACAGAGTATGATACGTCGATTCGTACCTAACATACTTCACCGAGTGCACGTCGAATACGCGAACGTCCATCGAGTTTTGGTAAAAACCGAAGGTCGCATCGCGAACGAATGAGAAAATCGTAAAAGATAAGTAGTTTTTCAGCGAGAAATTCGTTCGATGATTAAAGGGGGATAAACGTCGATCGTTATTCGTCGAACACTTCGCCGCTGATTTAGTATCGTTTCGATTCGATCGTGATGGTAGCAAGTGAATTCCCTTACTGCCATTCGTACCAAATTTCTCGCCTGCAATTTGGCAAACTCGTATTTTTTATACGTTTCGATGACAAACTCGATAATTTGAGAAGTTGAGTCGTTTTGAACAGAAAATTCCGATTCACGTAGATAAAATATCGAACTTCAGTGGCGAACAGAAAATCTGAAAAATCTGTCGGAGTATAGACTTGCAATTTTTCCCACATTTTTCCAATAATATCTCACTCGCTGTAACGCAACTGTCTTCAATTCGGTGTGCAATTTCGAGGAAAAAAAGTTCTTCGCGGTAAAAATGTTAAAAAAATTTTTTTTTAAAGAGCCATCGTTTCTATGTATACTTTTTTTCAAGGCCGAGCTGTTTCAGCTACTCTGCAACTATTGTTATCGTTGTTGCTGTGGTTATTGTGGTTGGGAAAAATGTTTAATGATCGATTTTAAAAATGTATTCTGGCCAAAAGGAAAATTCTGAATAACTGAAGGGGAAAAAATGAGTTGTTACATCGATATTTCATTTTCTATAATTTTTTTACTATATTATTTGAAGATGTAGACGTGTGACCGGCTGTTTCAGTCTACGTGTAATTTCTAGCATTTAAATGATCAAAAATTGAGGTAGTAAGCTGTAATAAAAATGGTCTAGAATATTTGTCGTACATGATTGCAATTTTGCAGAGGAGTTGTAATTTTCTCCAACTTTTTTTTCTATCAAAGCGTGTTTCTTGGTGGCATTATTGCGTAGGGCTATGAGACTTAATGTTGAAATACAGATTTCGAATTATTGGACAGGTTTATTAATGATATGCCAAAAATATTGAGCTGTTTGGATTCTAAACGGTTACGCTTGAATATCTAATACATGTTTGAAAATGACAGAGGTTGAAAGAAATTAGCGAGCAATAAGCTCCCTCGTGCATAAGTTGCCTGAATTTTCTTGTCGATATTTGCGGAGAAATTTTGGAAAATGAGCTGAACCGGACGCGGAAAGGGAAATTGGATTTGAATGGTGGGAAAAAGATGGGAATTCGCCATGGTCATGTTTCTATGAACCCGAAAATCCGATTAGATATTGGCAAAAGTCGAACACCGGGCGTTCGGTATCGTTAACAAAGCGTGACGCGAAACGTTTCTTTCTTATCGTCGTGTCGAATGAATCCGGACGCGTCGCTTGGCGTAGTGATCGAGCCGTGCAATTTTTCCAATAATCCCGGATCAATTGCGTTTCGATGAATCGCGTCGGTGCACAAATTTTGGAAACGACAACGAATAATCACTGTTACATTTCACCGCTTGTTGCCGGACAACAGATCCGTTCGCGTGTGAATTGTTTAGGCGAGGTGAACCCAATTTGCGCTACCTTCTGCACGCGCAACAAACAATGATACGTTTGCCGTCGCGTGGCTCGGGCTTAATTTACTTGTGGTTATTCTCAGGGAAGTTGCCAGGCTTCGTCTCGTGAGAGTCTGGCTCGTTAATTGAAGTCTCAAACGGAGATGAAAATTTGATATTTCCTCCGCCGTGCAGTTTTACGCGGGTTTTACGACCCAAAAAAATTATCGCTGCGTCCAAAATTTTACAAAAAAAAGCGAAAATTGTAAATCATATAACCGATAAATTTCCGTCGCGAATTCGAACAGGCGCGTAATTCACATGCGATCACTACTATTAATAAAGTTTCATCGTCCGCCGGTAAATTTTACACTTTTACGCCTACGCTTCTTTGAATTTTTTGCTCGTCTGCTTTTTTGTTTACCCGTTTGTTTGGCACGAAACAACCGAAAAACGACGGAACAGTTGTTGATTAGTCTTCTTCTTGCGAGTGTATTTATTTTTGACCGGAAAACGTTGTTGAATAATTTGGTACGAAATATCAGCATCGTTGAGCGGTGGCAGTGATCGACGAATAGCTTTTAAACGATCGAACGTAACATCCATCATTCCTATTTTTACAATCAAAATGACGAATTTTCTAGCCGTTATAAACTATAATGATGTGTATAATTCACGCGAACGGGTTTATCGAGCTGTCAGCTAATATATTGAAATCGCTTTCCAAATCAACGTGTAATAAGACAAGTTTGCGACAAAAAAGTTATTTCAATACTCTCACAGGGAAATTTCATATTTTGACTTGCTCATTCCGAATATATACTCCGATCCCACATATAACGTCGCAATTTTCGTTTTTTCACTTTCACGAGCACGCACAGTTTATCAAATATTTAATATGAAAGTAATACTAAATTGATCGTAATATTTTACAATATTTTATAAATTTAAGCATTACATTCACATTTCAGCAACACAGACGTGTTATTTTATTTTTATGTTAATAGAATAACTTAAAAAAATTAAAATGTATGATTTCATTCGAGTAATCACAGACTCGTCATTCAGATATACCCTCACCGGTATCTTCTACATGTGACGTCGGGTATTACTTCCGTACATACTTTTCAATTACGTTCAGGACCACTATTCCAAACATTAGATAATACCTCAGTGAAACATCTTTGTAAAAAAATGGTGTGCTATTATTATTCCTCGTATGTTGGTCTTCTCCTTTTCCAATCGCATTCCCCTTTCGATGATTCGATATCTCAATTTGTTGGATTTCAATTTACAAATATATATTCACAAATAATAATTAATATAATAGTCATAATAATAATAATAATAATAAATTAATTCAGTATAGTTATTAAAAAATTAAAAAGCATGATAAAAGATAATTAAATGTAATGTGTTGTACATAGTATTCTGTACATAGTTTTAGAGTATGCTTAGGACCACTATCGCAAACATTAACACTCCAGTAAAATATCGTTGTACGAAAAATTATTTCGCAGACCTGTGCAATAGTTCCATTATTCTTTTTTTTCACGTCCATAAAAAATTGCTTGGTGTCGGTACTTATTCGGTGGCTAATCCGTTGTATAACGATCAATTTCCGGAGAAATTAACCACTCTGAGAATTTATTACCTACCGGAGGTGAAAATATTCGGTGAAATCATTAGCCGAAGTTCGATTCTTATTTATTCCCCTGTCTATTTCACTCTTGGGTAACGAAAAGATCACAACTTTCGAAATAAATCGTCTGGCATCGATGCACAAAAATTCCACGCCATTAAACTGCGAATAGAGGCTCAAAAAATACAGCAGCACGATTTCCTTCGTTTCACAATACTGGTCCAAGTTTTCTTGTTTTCCTCCTTTTATCATACCTTTTTTCTTCATATTTTCATATTACCTACTATTGAGATTATTACCGTAGCTTGTCAGATCACAATTTACAGGAATTTACATAAAATTTGTTGGCGAATTCCCACAATTTTTAACCACCAAAATACAATCGAATCAACGAAGCGAGATGAGATAAACAGCAGACGTTGGTAAGAAAAAATGGTAAAAATTAACGATCAAACCTTAGTTTAATAATAACAATAATAACAATAACAATAGAAATAATAATAATAATATAGAAGCGATTCAGCTTTCATTTATTATTTTTCAGGCAGGAAAAATATCATTTAGATGCGAAAAACGATCCGAGATTTCGGAAAAAGAGCGAGAAGCACAACTTCTAATAAAACGAGACGAAGAAAGCTTTCGCATGCTGTCATAAACGTATTTATTAATTAGTACAAGATTTGGAATTAAATCCGACACCTCTCATATTTTTTCCTGATTACACATAATTTTGCTGCAATAGAATGTTTAGGTGAGAGAAACCGAGGGAGTTGCCACTCCGTATCCTGACACGGCTATTTTTAATGAAATAAATGCTTTTATTAATTATCATTCCCAGGTACGATCAAACGAATGCAAAGGACATATAATTACGCTACAGCCCGGCTGACTCTACCTTTTTTGAGGCAATACCAAAAGAAAAATTAGTAGAATTATGTTTTTTTTCAATTGAAAATAGCTCTGTCAGGATACGAGGTGTCAACTGGCCTAGTTTTTTTTTATTTATAGATTTTATTGTAAGGAAAATATATTCAATCGGAAAAAAGGACGAGGGATGACGGATTTAAGTCGGGGTGTTAGATTAACTTCTTCCAGATTCAACAACGTGTTTGAGTTTCGTCGAGCAACGGATAAATGATAATTCTGTGGCAAAGTAGCAAAATCACGGATGAACAGTCTGTGAAAGTGTTGATTTCACCGCGGCGCTGACAAATTTCAGAAACGTTTCATAAGTCACAAATCGCTGGATCGTACGAATATATCACGATTTTAATGTCGGGATCTACGGCTGTTAAATGCCTGCCACTTTTGCGACTTCCGGCGCATCTTAGCACTCTCGGGAATATTACGTCTCGCGCACGCCACTCGCGAGATTATCTTTGACAACCATCCAGGAAAACTAGTTTGAGCACCCGTTGCACAACAGGTGCACTCCCGAGTCGTTAACATTTTTCTTACCTGCCGCTCGGGTAGGCAATGTTCCGAAAAAAAGAGAGAGAGAGAGAGAGAGAGAGAGAGAGAGAAGAGGAGGTAGAAACAGACACGACAAACAGTTGGTCGGTAATATCAATCGTCTCGCTGTCAGGTTGCCGCTTATATTTCATCCCGACATTCGAAAGCGTCGAATTCTCGTTTTGTTAATACCCATTCTTCGTTCCTCCTCGTCCTTGCTCCTCCCGCTCCCTCTTTTTTTTTGCTCGCCAGTTTTTCCCTCATTTTCGTCTGCCTTGCGCTAAGATACATTCGTATTGTATTCTCTGATTGATGTATACGATAAATTATTCCCTCGCTAATAGATAACTGTTTCGGCGCAATTAGTAGTCTGACCTTTTAGACGCGAACGAATGCGGAGAAAAACGAAACACCGGCCTTTTTTGTGTCCAGTTGCTACCAAAAATCCGTTCGATTAGACGAGCAAAATGCCAGTTTTGTTACAACACGACTGTTTTTGGGCAAATCCTTCCCGTTTGTTTTTTACCGGGAACCGAGGTCCAGCCTCTCGTTGATTTCCATGCCCTCGAGAATTGCTCTTACCCGGGGCAAAAACTATACATAATAATACAAAACTATTCGTAATTTTATATTTTTAAATATATTTTTTATACATACAATTTAATATGATTACATCTAAATTCATCTGTAAGATTAGTTAAAATTTTATATTATGTATTTTTATACATACATTTATGTTTGGTGTTTACATAGGTATATATATAATAGGCAGATTCATGGGAATTTCGTAGATTTCTAAGAGGACGTCGAGTCGGAAAAGGGACGACGCTGTGAGCAGGTTTCGAGCGCCACCCTTAAAAGAAAAATGCATCCCACTTTCGAATATCTCCAATTCCGTGCATGTCTCTACTAGATCAGTCGAGTCAAGTTCTAAATACCGATAGATCGACTGATTCGCCGCGAAACTGTAAGCTTTCGAAAATTCGCATTTTGAAACTAATTTATTTTTTATTCGCGATTATGTGGATATTCTAACGAATATACATTGTGACACAGCGCAGAAACGTCGATATACGAAGAAATGAAAGGACCCCGCACTAATCTTGTAGAAATTGGGTTTCAGCGAAATTGTCCGAATTTTCGATCCGTTGTAGCTCACATCATTCTGATCAAAAGTCTCAATGGGCACAACCCTCGGGATCGCGTATTTTCACCGCTGGAGGGCACGGAAATACCTAGCTTGTATCACAAATGATGTGAAGCTTGTTCGGAAAAAGGAACAAAAAATATTCATTAGCTTGATATCGCTCTGTAGGGGAGATCAGGGCAACACCACCCTCCCGGGGCACATCGGACCCCCTTAAAAAAAATATAGCGGAGACCGAAGCACGACGGACCCCTTAAGCTTCGATCATTTTTTGTGACTGGGTACTATCTCGAACAAAAATTCATGCTTAGCTTGCGAAAATTCAACAACAAAAATCCCCATTCAAAAAAGGATATATATTTTGTTGACGGAGGTCAAAAATTCAGACAATTTCCCTGAAACCCAATTTCCATAAGATTAGAGCGGAGCAGAGATGAGAACAATAGTCGTGTCAAATCGATGAATAAGGCAGGTCTGCGAAATAGTTTTCTCATAAATATATTTTGCTGAAGTGTAATAAAACTATGTACAAAAGGCGGTATGTCCGAAAAAAAAGTTTGTGACTACTCGAATGAAATCATACGTTTTCTCTTTTTTTCTTCTAATTATTGAATTGAGATGAAAATAAAATAACACGTCTGTGTCAATATAATCTGATACAACGTATGTTTGACAAAAGAAAAAGGTCTGCGGTCAAGCAGCGCGCGAATACTTTTTTCACATAGATTAGAAACAGCTGGATATATCCTGCTTGTTGTGAGAATATCAGAGGCAGTTGAATATATTATGTCTATGTGAAAATGGACTCGATATTTGGAATGAGCCAGTCAAAATCCGTATGTTTCATGCGAAAGTGTTGAAAAAAAACTGTTTCATCGCAGACCCGTTTGATTATTATTAAAATTTGGACTTTTCCAAAGATCATTTTATCGTGTACAGAAAACCCGATCGCAATTATTTGGATCATTTCAATTTCGTCGCAATTATCGGTAAAACTATCGAGATGCCGTAGGTAGTCTTTCTTGACTTCGACGAACGATCGCCCGGAGGCAGCGTCGAATCTGGGTCACAATTAAGAGGAAAGCTGTTCGTTCTTGCGATCGTTTGATCGGCCGACTCCTAAGAACTTTCTTATGTTTGCAGGGATTAATATACGCTTGATCGTTGCAAAAAGTAAACCAAGAGAGGTCCGCAAAAAAGTTCACCGACGAGGCTCGTAAATATTTGGAACAATCAAGTTGAACGAGAAAGTTTTTATTTGCAACTTTGCTTGGGAGTTGATGACGAAGCAGATCTAATTGACGTTCCAATTCACAGTCGTTATCAATTATTGATTCGCTATTTGGCACGGCAGAGCAAATTTCGTGCAAGGTTATCAGCTAACATAAACCACTAAATCACAGTATTTCCTGGATATTTTCGACAATTTGTGCACATTTTTTTTAGTTATATGCAATAACGATTTTGGAGCAGTGATGCAATTTGCTGGAGTAGGAAAAGGCGGCGGAGAACCTTTTCCACTGTAAATTTCGAAACGATGTTGTAAAAACTTGAACATGCATTTCCTGAAATTCGCAATGAATATTTCAAAATGTTTGACGGATGTAGTTTCGAAATTTGAACGAGTTGCAGCATTTATTTATCGCGTCATGATTTTTCGAATTGATAGATTTTACGAAAAAAACCCTGAATACGTCTTATTTCTGATTAACGCGAGAAACAGACATTTCTGGTATCTTTACGACTGCTGGTTTGTTTATTCAATTCGTAAATTGTATTAGTTGTAGACAAACGGTTGGATTCGTTGGGCATGAATTTTCACGTTTCACTACTCTCAAGGTGAGTAGATATTCCGATTTCTCTAGATGATCGTGCCAACATTGGAATAAGTATTCCAGCCAGTCCATAACTTTTCCTCGGTTGAGTGCGATCTAACAACGATCGGGATTGGATTCCAATCCAATAATTACTAATTATTATAATAATTAGTTATATTGATAATAAGCCAAATAATTATTAACCTACCACATAAAAAACTGATCAGTTGTATAGTCGTTTCAATTTTCAGTACTTTTGGAAATTAGTACTTCCAAAATAAGGAATTATCCATGATCGAAAAAATTCATAGGGCAACAATCTATTTCATTGATTGTTGCAAAATTGCTGCATAATACAATGAAGTAAAATTACCCATTACTGAAAAAAATTCGTCACGGGTTAATCTATCGATTCAGAGAGGATCTGAAGGGTACAGCTCTGATTGGCAGAAAAATAAAATAAAAGATGTAAGATTACTGACGAAGTTTCTTACAGCTGTCGCGCAATCATGGTGTACCAGTATTTTTTGAAAAGTTACATCCAAAACGCGGAGAAATAAAGGGAAAAAAGTCCAAGAAAGACGAGAAAAAACGTCGCAGAAATTCGATAAAGACGAAAAAAAATCTAGTAAATGGAGATATATATGTATTTATAAACAGTATCATACTACTGTTGTACGAGCAAGTAATAATTTTGTATAATAACATTTTGTTACCACAGTAACTAGACTCGATCTTTGGAAAAATGGTAGGATAGCTCAAAATGTTCATTTTTCGATAAACATTAAGTTTTTCAATGAATCTTACTCGAGTCAGATTTATTACGCGTGTAATTGATTTCTTGAAAAAAATTTCGAAGCATTCTCATGCAATCCGATTTTATCTTAATTTCCCACGTTTTTCTCGTCTCTCTCAAAATCACGTTTTTCGAGTTATATCGCTATTCCCCACGCATCGCCACAGTTACTCGAAATTTCCGTAGTAATGGCACTCGATTGCGCAGATGTTTCAAGATTCATATTTCGGTTAACGATTAACACGAACAATTTTTGTTCAATTAGTAATTAATTATTGTGTATGCATTGAAAATGTACCTACCAAAAATGAAATCGACGATGCAGTACTGGAATAATGCATTTGAGGGCGTATTCTAGTCTTGATTTTCCAGCTTTTTTTGAGTCTCCACTCTGCGAGCCTGTACTTTTTTGAATTTTGACTTTTTTTTCTACCAAATTTTTTGTGCTCTTTAAATATATATAAACAGCTGATAAAAAACGCGATGGTAAACATCTTTAGCGTTTCTGATTCACAGCGTTTCAAAAAGCACCTAAAATTCGGCTCTCTGGACTAGAATACGCCCTTAATAGAAAATCGCCACTAATACAAGCAGATCATTCATATCGGAATTAATGATAGTAATTAGAGCAAAGAGATGCGCTTTAGATACGGCAAAAGTGGATATATGTACTTGCGAAAGGTGAAAAAATGAATACTATTTGGCACAGCAGTACCATCGAGATCTAGTTCACCAGGTTGGGTTATCAGCAACAGCGTTTCGCTCGACTGATCTTTTTTTCATTTCATTTTTTTACGGAAGTTGTTGAAAATGAAGGAAGGATGATTTCGGAAATATCGCCGTCTCGAGCCTGCAAGGAAATATCAGCGAGCAATATTTCCGTGATTCTCGGTCGCAAATTGTATCGTCCGATCGCAAACAACGACCGAGGTAAGAACGTTTTAGTCAGGCTGCATCGCGATATTTCTACGTTACGATGCAATATTTTCGAGATATATCGGTTGCACGGGCGTGCGTCCGATAAGGTCGATGATTTCTCGTCCGGATACGTTCATCGATGTGTTTCTTTCGAGATTTTGACGTACGCGCGCGGAGGATTTCTATACCCTCTACCACGTACGTGTAGCAATCTCTCAGGATCTTTGTACGATTGCGAGAAGGATGAAAGTCCGTTTAACTTCTGCACGTCGGGTCGCGTGACGGATTTTTCTACGGCGACCGAGTAGGCAACATTCTATCTCAGAAATCGTGTATTCAGCGTGTACGGAGAGGAGACACGGCACACGGGATACCATATGGAAATGTTTACGATAGAGGAGAGCTCGAGCTGAGAACTGGCTGAAAATCGGCCTGGCATCGCTTACTGACCGATCCGATCTCTTCCGTGGTCGGGAAAAGGTGCATCCTCGATAAATCGCATTCCACCGGTGTTGAATGTTGGTAAGAGAAGTTCTAGGATTTACATTAGTAGATGCGCTCGAGGAGTTAGCGCTGCGCTGAGAAAGACCTAGGGCTTGGTACACGCGACGTGGCGTGTCACGAATATCGGACGAATTTCAAGATACGTTCGCGCTTGTAGAGTTGTAAGGAATCGAGATGCTTTCGAGATGCTCGAGTATAAGTCGTGTTTGTTTTTCGCTATTTACGTTCGCTTACGTCGCCCGTGTATGTAATACGCTGCTAAGTCGCATCCTTGCCCTCGTTATACCGTTCGAGCGGCTCTCCTACGTACGTACCGTACACACCCACTACACCGCGCGGCAAATGTCTATACTTACTGGGGTCTTTCATTTTTAGGCGATATTTTTTTTCGACCTACCTAAAAATCGGATAACCTGTCCAAAACCATATATATTCCCGCTGGAAAAAAATTCCAAGTATATCAGAGGCTTCGCTCTTTCAAAAATTCAAATGCGCATATAAATAACACGAGAATTTTTTTTTTTCGGGTTCAGCTGAATTTTTAGGTATTCAACAAATTTTTGCGGAAAAAATGACCAAACATCTTTTGTAGAACATTAAATTTGCTACAAAAAAGTTCAGAGGAGCGAAGTCAAAAACAGCGCCGCCAGTTTGAAAATTGAAATATGCGCGAGAAATGAATTTTAGTTTATTGGTATTATGATTTCGTGGTAATTATCGATTTAAATTTGGCTTTACTTTTGCCAAATAACGAAGTAGTTGCTGGCATTAACAATTTAATAGCTTTATAGTGTCTACTGTGATATGCTATTTAACGTGTGATCAAACAATTCCAATTTATAGAAAATTTGTTGTCAATTATTATTAACAGTGTTATTTTTGACGCATAAAAAATATTAATTTTAACATTTTCGGCGTGTCACTCTGATCAGCTCATAAATATATGTACGCAAATAATAAACTTCATAAAATTGTTTAACTAACAATTATTATTAACTTATTCGAAACATTAACAGACAATAATAATTTGAAATCGACCAAATTTATTGAATTTCAAAAACAGAAGCTCGAAATTTATATTTTACTCATCACTTGATTAGATAGAAATGACACGTTATACTTACTTTTCGTTTAATTAACAAAAACCAAAGCGGATTGTTCACTTATAAATTTTTTATTCACAAATAATTCGTCAACACTGAATAAAATTGTAAGAAAAGAATTGTCTCGTATTTAAACGTGTGCTTTAGTTAGTTTCCACGAGATACAGAATTTATAACTACCCTTTTCCCACGCAAGATAATCAACAACCCCGCGACTGTAGTCGACGTGCGCATTTCCCGTCCGAATAATGATGATCAGCGTCCTCAGGGTTGTTAAGTTTTTTCCACCAAGAAATTCCGTGCCTTTTCCAGTTTTTCCAGGCATAAAATTATCATTTTCCAGGGTAATTTCAGAGCTCACGGTAATGAAATGTGAAATTTACACAATATCAAAAATACTATAACGAAGGCAAAACACGTTCGCACGTGTGTGCATGCGAACGCGCCGGATGGAAGCATGATAAAAGGATTAAAAACGAGGAATAACGGAGTTGCGATAAGAGTCATTTCTATCGGTGAAAAAGAAAAGCTATGTGAATTTTTTAGAAAGGTAAACAATTTCCAGGTTATTCGCACATAAACGAAATTCCCTGGCTATTCCAGGTTTCCAGGTTCTCCGGGTCGCGTGACAACCCTGGTGATATTCAACACGCGTGCAGTATGCGAATGCAACACATTTTTTGTGTCGATTTGAGAATAACATTTAAAAAGCGATACTTTTGTATCAAATAAGATTTTTGTGTGTTGAAAAACGGACTGCGAGGACTACACCAGCGATTGCGTTAATCGACGCACTAAAATGTTAAATATTCTACGCACACATTTTTACGCTCTACACAACGACCGACATTTTTTTACTGCCTAAGCAGAGGAGAGTAGGGTTGGAAGTTACAACGAATTATTATTTATAAACTAGGGAAGATGGAACTACGAGCTAAACGGGAGAAACAATGTTTCAACGTGACAAACGCGGTACATGGTACAAGGTACGCGGTATCTTCCATAGTTTAGAATTAATAACCGTTGTAACGACCTACCCGTATAACTTCTAGCCCCAGTCTCCCTTACCTGTACCCACGTTCTCGAAGATCTCTTCGAATACTCGCTCGAGAAACGATACACTCGTTGTCAAACGTACCGCGACCTCCAACGAATCTAACTACGCAAATCACGCGTACCTGGCGCGTCGTTGTTTCTAAACAAATTTACTTGCCTAATAAACTGGATCTATTGCTTTGACGAACGATACATAAAATCATACTTTTTACAACGACGGTGTTCGCCACGTTTTTACACTCGGATACTTGTGTGAGATCGATGAACAGAAGGATCATTTCGACGGCTATAACGACTAGCGGCACCAGATCAACATTTCCACAAATAACAGCACCATACCCAATTTTTTGTTGGTAAGCAAATTTTGGGCGCACATTTTAAGTATGTAGGAAGAAAACATTATTGTGTATTGAATACTTATCAATACAAAAATATGTAAACGCGTGTAGTTTTTGAGATGTATTTTAATCAAAAATTGTCTTCGAGTCCTCGTGTATTAATTAGGTGAAACAGAATATACAAATTAGTATTACGTTTAAGTATTAAAAATATTTCGTTACTTTTCGAACCATCGATATATTCAAGTATCAGATATCACTTCACGTCTTCCGTATAAAAGTGGAATAATTTACGATCTGGTTTTAACATCTTTCGGACGTCGTTAGTGTTTTGTGCACGCAGACTACAACATTTCTAATACGCATAATATGAACAAATTATTCCTAACAATCAATTTCTACGCGAGAAGAGAAAATTCCTGCGATTACTTCGAACTGATATCGCCTGTGTAACGGAATACTCACGTGAAATCGTAAAATTGTCGCGGGTATTCGGATAAAAAAACGGCTACTTTTTTCAGAAATTCGTTGGCGAACACTGTCATGACAAATTTTGTTTTTCAATATTTACCGAGAAATTTTCATCACCAAATTTATTAGAGACGATAATATTTCGGTGGCAAGTGGCATCTGAAAATTATTCATCTCGCGATTTCGCCGTCCAATTCGACGAAACTTATAATTCGTATAAATAAATCAGAAGAAACACGTTTCTGAGCTAAAGTTTTCCACCAATATAAACGCGAAAAGCAGCAAATTTTTGTCCAAAAATGTGGCACGTCAACGATCAGTGAATGTAAAATATAGATGCCAAAAAAAGTTGATAATCCGGTTATTTTCTGAATCTTAACCAAAATCAAAAACGAGATCCGAACTGGGCTAAATTCATTTCAGTCGAACTGGCGTGTTCTGCGTCGATTTATGACGGCATAATTGCCGGGAGGAAATTGTTTCAGCAGATCATAAAATTCCTCCTGCTG
The DNA here is from genome assembly GCA_963969455.1 of Arge pagana. Lineage (NCBI taxonomy): Eukaryota > Metazoa > Arthropoda > Insecta > Hymenoptera > Argidae > Arge > Arge pagana. The sequence continues at coordinate 15,236,857 of OZ018311.1, read as the reverse complement.
CTATTGGTATTCGTAAGCATTCGAAAATCTGTATAATAACGGCATTAAGCATCGCGAAGCCACGTTTTTATTTTACAATCGTACAGTAAATAATCTGTCCGTCAACTCTTAATAGACGCACCGTTACATCGGTATAATTACACCAAAATCGACACCAAAATTGTCCCACTTCGTATCAGATTCCAAATTACCCCGTGAAATCCTTGTTCTCGTCCATTGAAGCTGCGGAAATCGCGGAAACGCGTGATTTGTTTTTGGTCGAAACCACAATGAAATTCGCCATTTTGTTTCTCGGATTAAACACCGAGGGCCCACCTCTTTCCATCTCTCTCGCAATCGTTTATATAATTCCCGATGCCTCGAGACGTCGAGCCTCATAAATATGCAAGTTTTTCTGCACAGTTTCAACGTTAGGCCATCGCTGCGTACATTCCATGCCAATGCCATCTACTATTGCGAGAAAACAACTTCACCAATTCTAATTACAATGACAACGCTGTAATTATTCTGCGATCCATTGAAGCTATTTGTTAGGCGTTTGTCGATTCTTCCTTATTATTGCACAATTTCAAAGCGAACGAGCAATTCAGATGCTTACGCTCGATCAGATGGGAAGGTCTCTCGCGCGAAAGACACAACGATCGTTTCGCTGCAAAAATTTCACCCTTTACGAATAAAATCGTCCGTGACATTGATAAATAATGGATGCGTCGCGTCTCGACAGTGTTTAGTCGAGAGGACGAGCAGACCGAGCTGGAGTTGGCACAAGTGTCTAACGGGGCTACGTCACGGTATGTTATCACTACTCTCAAAGCATCTGAAAGCTCGAGAATGGTTCTCCGATTGGGAAAAACCGTTCTAGTCCAGTCAATATATCCAAATGATTACTCTGGAATAACAAAAATTCCAGTCTGCTTTTTTCCACACAAAATTCCACACTGCTAGTGTAAATTCAAAATGGCGACCGCATCGTGCAGTTGCGTATATTCGCGATTTTGAATTTTACGAAAAACATGGTTTTTCTCGAATACCTCGGCCATTTCAAATTTGAACGAAAAGTCGTGGAAACCAAATTTGTAGAAAATTTAATTTTCTACAACTTTGTTCCCTACAACTTTTCTTCTAAGATCGATATTTGTTCAAGAAAAATAATCGGAATTTCACGTTACATAGGCATTCGGTTATCGAATGTTCCACGATAAAGTACTCGGACGGTTCTCTTTTTCTTTGCCGTTGGCGTAATATCGATCTTAGAAGAAAAGTTATAAGAAACAAAGTTGTAGAAAACTAAATTTTCTACAAATTTGGTCCTCGCAACTTTTCGTTAAAATTCGAAATGGCCAAGGTATTTGAGAAAAAACATTTTTTTCCTCAAATTCGAAATAGGGAATATACGCAACTGCACGATTTGGTCGCCATTTTGCACTTACACTACGAGTGGTCCCCCGCAACGAATAAAATAGAACTGACCGTAATTTTTGCAATTATTAATCAATTGAAAGTACAAATTGACTGGACTATTGATCGGACCAATACAGCAACATGGAAAAAATCCGAATTAATGAATTGTAATCATTCCGGTAAAATAAATAATGTATGGAAGATAACACCCGACGATGGAGGTTCAAATCAGCACCGAACACCTCAGCCATGTCGTGAGATTATTTTAAGCATATGACCTGAGATGGTGCGTTTCAAATAACCGGACAAATTTAAATGTTTTTTTATTTTATTTTTCAATTGGTCGTTTCTAATGATCTATGGCGAATGGACTGAAGAAATTTATTATTTTTTCGTTTGTTTTTTGCAACGTGGAAAAAGGCAAAGAAAATCCACGCGAAAAGATGTAGTGAGAGTACGAACGCGATTTCTAACGATAAATGACGATTCAACGCTCGACATCGGCCGGAGGATACAAAAAATATACAGTAATTTCGTGGTATGCAATATTTCTTACGAGAATTTCGATTAACGGATCGTTGGACCGACAAATCATTTCGCGAGCCGTGAACAGATGGCAGACGTTAACGCTTCGTTCTCGCAGGTGACCGTCGTCGTTTTTCGAAGACTTATGATCGCACCATGACGATTCTCGTACCTTAACCTTGAGAGTTGTTGAAAAATAAAAAGAACAACTCAACTCTATACGAAATTCCGATTGTAAAAATTCATATCATCTTACAAGCTATAATTATTCTAACTCGTTTCAGAAATTTTCGCCAAAATTTGTGAATCGTTGTCTGATCGTGTACATACAGATGAACGTGTATTTTTGTATATTACGATATCTCATTTTTGAGTAACTTGTTTTTTTTTTGTAGTAACAGTTTATATTATATTATTTTTTTGTTTTGTAAAAATATTTTTTTTTGTAGTAACAGTTTATATACTTTCAGAAAGTCTGTTAGATCTCGAACTCTTAATATTAATATTAAGAAGAGCGTCCTTGCAATTGTCGATTTTCCGTTTAAATAACGTGGTGAAAAAAAAGTTTCTTTTGTGTTTGGAATTTTAAATATCAATAATGCCATTTTGTACAGATTAGCCCAAGACATATTTTCATAGAGAATTGAACGATCTACAAAAAAGCTCTCCTAGACTTTTTTGACGGGCATAGCCATTCAAACGATAATCGAGCTCAAAGTTCACACTGTAATAAATTATTAAATATTTATAACTCTGAATCGAAAAACTTATTTACAAAAATTTGGTAAAACATATTTTTATCAGGAATAGAGAACGATATTGTACCACTGAGTGTATTATCCATCCAAGTAGTATTAGCCCCTTAAAACCAAATTTCTGCTAAACTTAAATTTTTCAAGCCTAAATAACTATATATTAATATTTATCAATTATACACAATTTTTTAACAATTCAATGATCTACAAAAAAGTAAATTGATATTTTTCGATAGAGTCAAGAATTTCCCTGCAATATTTAAAAAAACGAAGAATTTTTACCCGTTTCAAGCTTTGAACGCGATTATTATTAGAACGGTTATGTTTATCAAAAAAGATGAAGAGATCTCTTTCGTAGAGCGTTCAATTTTCTATAAAAATATGTCTCGGACGAATCGGTACAATATGCCAGTGGCGAGATATATTTTTGCCATGTTATTTAAAAGGGAAATGGAAGAGGCACCTCTAAATATTAATATTGAGAGCTCAAATTTTAATAAACTTCTTTTTTTACTTTCCTGAAAATTCACAAACCCTGTTTGTGAGCAAAAAAAAAAAGTTGCCCAAAAATGAAATATCCTTTTGTAGTATATACGTGTCGAATTTTTAAAAAATGTCCTGCGACATTACAAACGTAAGAAAATATGGATAAAATAATCTCAGCCGGATTGAGAGTCTCTACGGAACATTTCGTGTTCTTTACGTGACACGCTACAGAGGTATTCTTAGAACGTCTCTTAGAACATTTCACACGTGAAATGTAATATTCTAAGGACATTCCCGAGACAGGAGGGACCCAAGCACGCCTATCGTATACTTAGTAGAGTGGCCAGGGTCGAGGCTTTACGACTTTACGACTTTTCAACTCCTTAGCGAGAGCGACGTGACGCACTTAGTTAATCTCAAGTTTCCCACTGAATTTTCTAAATCCATATTCCACGAAAATTGTCGCGGTATTTCGAAACAAATTGATTCAAACGAATACTTTCTGTTTTTTCAATCAACGATGAAATTAATCGAGTGAAATTTGAGAACGTGGACGTTTTTAGGTACATCCTACGTCGTATCAGCTTTACTACATCCGGTGGCCCTGATGGTGACGTAAACCCGCGTCCCACCTTCAGATTGTTTACCTTCGTAAAAAAAAGGAACTCCACGGACTACCTATCGATACTGGTGTGGGAAATGATGTGCTGATAGAATAATAATAATCGAAAGAGCTAGACAAACTTTGTACCACGCGACATTCTTCCCATGCAAACATATCTCTGCAACGAAATGTGTAAATAAACCATCGATCGATGGCTACCTGCTCAAAGTCAGCTGTATGCACGATGGTAACACGACGCATCAGTTTTGTAAATACACAGACGCAACGAGGAACGTTAATCGCATCGAATTGCAAAATGAAAATGCATCTTTGCCGGATAAAAATGAAGCTGGGGAATCCCCGATTTTCAGCATACGTACCAATCAGTTGACGATTCGTATTGGAAAAACGCGCGTCGCGCGACTATTATTCCGCGTTCCCACTCTTTCAAGAAAATCACTTTGGATCGGTGTTTTGTTGGCAAAAACTAGTCGACTAGCGCGCATACCTAGTACTAGAGTGCGACGATGCACCGACGATGACACCGGCGTAGGTAGGGAACGACAACGGAACTCCGGTTTGAGAAACTTCAGGGGGGAGAGGAGACGAATGGGCGAACGGATGGACAGTGGGGAGGTTTCTCCAAAAGGCGCAAAAAGATGCTGAGAAATCGAGTATACCATACGCGGAGGCGAGAGCACGTCGCGAAGCTTCACGCACACCGAAAGTTGATCGCCCCGAAGAAACCTGACATTTTGAACCCACAATCAGATCTCGATTCTTACTGTCACACGTTTTATTCCCCATTTTTCATTCTTCATTTCTGATAGAAATAACGGATTTACCAGGCAGCGAATTAAAAAAAAAATCCTTAATTTTTTTTCACATTTTTCGAAAGTATAATAAAAGTATTGGGTAAAAATTTTAGAGTGATCGGAGTAAACCAACTACGTTATTGAGATAATACTTTCGCATAATTTTTCATTAAAAAAAAATTTAAACGAGTTTTCCTCAAAACGATGATTTTTTGGCCGGTGTCGGTGATTGCTATGGAACCCATACTTATGAAATTTTAAGCACAGATTTTACGCTTGACTATACCTACAACTGTATTCAAATTTTAATATTTACTATATTTTCGTGCCAAAAACAGTGAAGCGATACCTTTTTTTTCACTTTTTTTACATTCCCCACCGTCTGATTACTCAGCAATCAATATTAATATCCATAGTACGGGCGAGAACCACAATCATACCGAATCTAAATATTTTTTATTTTTTGTTTTACACGAGATAGCAACGCCACCGGCGACATTTCCTTCTTGAGGTGTACATTCACCTGTTATTTTCGTCTATAAAAAGTGTATAAAATAAATATTAAAAAAATGTTTTATATATTTCGAGAGTGTTTTATCAAGCTTACCAAATTTTATATCGATATCTACACTATCAGTCTTAAAAAAATGTACAAAAATAGTTTTTTTCTTAGCATTTAAGCCAGAATGATCCTTCGGGTATCTTCCCATTGGTAAATCACACCTTTGCCACTACTAAACGAATCAACGCGACGTTATTTTGCTTCGTTCACATAAAACATGGTGACTATCGACTACGATCGGGCACAGAAAAAATACGCACCTGGCTGGAACAAAATCCCGGTTACGTGACATTTAGAATAAAAAACGGCGCAAAATTGGGACAGGATAATTTTATTGGCAAGTTGGCTTCCATCGCAATCGTCGCGAATCGCAATAATTTCTGGTTCATCGTTTCACAGTATTCAATGAGTTCATTCGTTTTTATCGATCTCTTTATTCCGCAAATCGTTGTGTCCTCTCTTTAGGTCGGATAAGTAGTTTTTTTCTCCTCTCTCTCTCTTCGTCTTACTACTCATCGCTTCTTTCCTCGTCCCGCACCCTTTTTCGCTGCGGCTCCTTTCCGCTCTCTCATCCTCTCCTACTTCTACTCCCCTCTCTCTCTCTCTCTCTCTCTCTCTCTCTCTTTCTCTCTCTCTCTCTCTCTCTCTCTCTCGCTCTTTCTCGCTCTCTCTCGCTACTCACCGTACGTGCTTTCGATTTGCAACGCTTGGTTGTACTTATACCTTCATACCTCTGTCCAACACAATTGCTTGCCACACGCGCGCTTACGGTAAATTTATATCAAGCTTAAGAACGATATTAAGCAACGATGCTGTAGATTCAGATTTTAACGACATGTTACACGCACGAGCCATCGCGCCAGCTTTACAAGAATGATGATGGACAGAGGCGGCGAGAGGAAGCGAAAAAACGAGAGATGGAGAAAAAAGAGGCAAACTTGGAGATACAGCTGGGGGGAGAGGGAGAGAGAGAGAGAGTCGGGTGCATCGAGAATGATGTACGACGACAAGAGAGAAAACGGTAGACAGCATCGCGAGTCGTGAAAGAGACGAGCGATCTGTCCTCTGTATGCATGCTGTGTGCACGTGGCCTAAGGTAATCAAGATTCCTCTAACATCTTCATTGCCCAACCAATCGAATTCATTTCCAACGTACCTTTACTCGACAAAATGAAAAATGAAACGACGTTGTTGCGCTATACTTCGTTAAATTCTCACGGTCGAGCGTGGACCGGTATATTACATCTCTTAGATTTGAACAATTCAGACAACTGGGACGCGGTACTACAATACAATTTTCCGCTATTCCGCAATATCGCATCCAAAGATAACGGGTAAGACGCCTCGGCGCCGTTTTAGCGTAAAAAAAATAATATATATAGGTATATATATATATTAAAAAAAAAAAAAAACAGATGACTGTCGAAACAACAAATATGTATTCCATTTCTCAATGGTAGTGGAAGCACCTGCGGTAAACAATTCCAAAACGCGAAGTACCAACTTTCTCGCGATGTGTCACGTTGGTTTGCTTAAAACGTAAAATGTAGTAGATCAGGAAGCAGATCAGGAAACGCTCGATGTGATATTAAGAGGCGTATTCTGTATTGTGGAAAAATCACTCACCAAAGTTTGCGACGAGTAGTAAGTTATCCCGCGATGCGGTGTATTCAATCCAATGTAAACCACTGATTACACAGCAAATATCACTTTGTTACATGTTTATCAATGATATATGGTCACAAAATTGAAAATCAAGTATCAAGAGCCTTCGATTTTGACTGCAACGTTTATTCTCGTGAGAAATATATCAACGGTCGCGCGTAAGCAACGATAAATCGTAGCGAGACTCGATAAGATTAAGGATTAACGATAAATCTCGCTCATTTCATTATTCGGTCACGTGAATTAAAGCGGAAATCTCTGTTTACGTTAGTCACGGATGAAAACAACGCGCGACACGTGAGGCGCCCTCGAAGTCTGGGCAGCAAGTGCGGCCGGTTCGCCTAGACGAGGAAACACAGTCAGTCAGCGAGCGACCAACGCCGCACAGCACCTTTCCCCTCAGCCGCAGGTATCCGCGACCCCGGGGGGACCGGAGCAACACCTCCGACGGGGAAAGGCGCGCGCTCCTATCGAATTCCAAGCAATTTTCGACTCGCCATATCTAGACGTGAAAGAACCCATGGCAATTAAGTGCTCCAGCTTTCGCCGATTTAACGCGATCCGATCCGTGAACTGAGCGCGTGTAGAGTGAATGAAGGACGAAGTGAAAAAATAAATAGATAAATCGAGAAGCAATTTGTAGTAGCGCCGACAATGCTGCGAGATCACATTCTGACGCCGAATCACTCTTCCCCAAAAATGTGATAAATGATCGTAGGAGCAAAAAATTGACGTCAAATTGCGATTCAGTTTACGGAGCCGAGTTTTTTTTTTTTTTGGTGCCAAACACAAATATAAGAACTATTTGTTTGTTGAATTAACGTGAATTAACGCTGTTATACGAGTCTGTTATTGACTACGAGTGTGGCGCAGCGTGGTCAGTTTTCTTCTCATACAGAAAAACGTTTCTTTAAGCTTTGTTCGTTGTACATTGAATGAAGATTTGTTCAGCAGCCTTGAATTCGACGATTTAGCATAGGCATCGCTTCACGTTACGTAACACTAAATTAGAAATATAAAGTCAAGAAATTTATTACAGTGTGAATATGTCACTCCCCGCTTATCTACTGAATACATATGGTGAACCTACCGAATAAAAAAATGTTCACGAGTCAAGCTTGAAACTGTTTGTTTAAGTACAGCCGTCAGTTTGGATAAGAAAGGTGTGCAATTTGCTGATAATGTTTCACGTCATAACTTATAATTAACGTTCAAATATTTCACGTTGGTATTATACAGGCTGTATTGAGACATTGGCTTTGGATTTTGCTGAGCGAGAATTTCATCCCGATGATCGATATCCAAGAATTTTAATAGAGAATATTCGCGTCGATGGATGATTATGAAACGCGGAATGCTCCAACGTGTATCGCTTAGTACTAAACTAAGTTGATCCTCGTGCAGTTTCAAATGAAGTTTGCGTTGCAAGCATTTAGTAGATCGTGAGTGGATGGCATGACAATTTTTGTCGAATAAGAAAAAAAAGTATAGTTTTGAAATACATTCTATGATAAGGATCACATTGACCTTTGTGGTGATGAATTAATAAGATAGATTTGAATCTTTCTCGGATGCCTTAGCACGTCGTAGGTAGCAATGCCATACTCGACTCGAGAAGCCTTTTGTTACGAACGTGATGTACCTTGTAATATTAGATTACGTTGGAATAACGCGAGTAGAGAAGAGATATTTCTGCTAAATCAAATGACGCTCCCACGTTACTCGAGTACATTTGACTCAGTTAGAAGAAAACTATGAGATTTCACTTTTATGCTTGGGAATCTTTTTTATCCGGATGCATTGAAATTTATTGATATAGTAGGCTCACGGATGCTGATAAAATGTCGCAAAGACCTCCATGAATAATGAGTATTATACAAAGTATTATTTTCGAAAAAAATATCAAAATTATTTGCAAGAAAATGATGTGATATTGAAATAAGAACTGAAGGGTTCTCTGTTCTGGTAATAATTGTAAATTATGGTAACGAATTCTGTAAGTATCGTTATTATCCAGTCTTGCACCGATATTGTCGGTATTGCGGCAGCTGCGTTGAGCTGGTCAAAACTTCCGAACGTAAACACCCGATTAAACTTGAAGAGTTGATAGCTCAAGAAAATAAAATGTGCAAAGAATCTTACCCTAGGGATCGAGTGATCAGTGCAACTATGATTCAATTGATGCGAGCACTTGTTCAAGAAATTTATACATACGCGACTTAACAATATACTGAACCTGTGCTTCATACAAGTAAAATAGGAATCATATAAATGAAAAGTTATTGCTCGTTACATTCGTTAGTCCGGGTGATGCAGTTCCTGATAATAATAATGCTACAGTTTGATGATGTATTTTCTATTGTATATAGTCGCAATTAGAAATTACAATTGTATTTCTATTACATAATAAATTAATGCGCTATTCTTCAATAATTGGAATATATTTCTATCGCAATAAACCGAGGATAGGCAGAATTCATGAAACAAGTTTCTAACTGAACAATACAAGTAATTTTATTTACATTTATATATGCCTACTGTGTCTATCCGTACGAATTTAATTTGAATACAAATAAAATAAACTAATTACTTGTGTACGGGCCAAATCCATTGGTTCGCGGGTGCTTCTTGAATCAAAGGTTCCCATGGCTTCCATCCCAAAAATTTTCTAGCCAGCGTTAATTCATTTTCAGCTTGGATAATCAATTCTTCAATTTGACCAGACCCAATGGCAGCTTCCAGAGCAGGTACGTCTTTAATCTGAAATGACACGTTACAGGGCATTAAAACCGTTCATTTTTTCATCTGTTTCAAATGTTCTAAACCTACTGAGAGAGCTATCCGATTCCTTGTTATTTGGCAAATAATATTACCTCACGGGAAACTAAAAGTTATGATTACAAATCCTAACACAGTGAAATACATCACAGCTTAATCATTAGCAGAACAGAAACCATGGAAAATCTTATGTCGCTATCACGAGAACATGAAGTTATTATATAAAAATTGAAGTAATTACAGATTTCAAGTAATTTGCTCGATCCTTGACGATTTGCTCGGTGTAACGTCTGTAGGCAGCATCCTCGGGCATTTTGTTGAGAGCTCTGAGGATCTTGCTGTATAGAACTCCCAACGTATGGTGTGGATTTTGAGCCACTGCAAGTCGGGTTAATCCCGTAGTCTGAAACCAAATTATTTCAACACAAGCAATGAGAAAAAATAATAAAGCTGATGGCAGTTGATGCAAACACATTAGGTTATGTTGTGTAATTTACAAACTCGAATAGAAATCGATTTTGCTAGGACGGTGCAATAGACTTTCGGAAAACAAATATAATTCATCCATTCCTAATAATGAAATTACCTTTTTAAGGACACCAGCCATTCTTTTAACAGCTACAAGGTTCCCCTTCTTTCTATTGATGTGCCCAAATTACACCGAAATCGCTCGGTCGTCTGCTCTAGTTACGACCAGTCAGTATTGCCAATCTCAAAGATGGCGCTGACCGTACCAGTGACGTAAAATTATCGTACCCAAGTCAAAATTATCGTACATTTCTAAATATTTGGAAAAAAAGATATTTCTTGGAACAAAATAATTAACCTCATGGTGTCGTGAACACATATTGCACCCAATACTAAATTTATTACATGTATATCGTCGGTGCCATCGACGCGCTACGTGCCCTCTATAATGAAACATCGTCTCCCTAGGATCTTGATAGACATCAGCTGCACCGACAGACTACAAATTCGTAAGATATATTTATATAAAACTTATTGATAACATGCTTATGTACATTGTACGGTAGTACGGAAGCATGTACGATAATCATCGTACGGTTGGCGATACTGCTCTCGAAATTGTGGGGAATCACCAATTTATTAATAATCACGGTCTACGCTGAGCGTAACCGTAACCGTAACGACTTCAGTAGAAAGTTGGAAGAAATGAAAACTGTACTTTGGCTTAAAACGCCGTTGTTACGCCATTGTAACGTCCTTATACGCTATAGTACAGTTTTCCATATCCTCCAACTTTTTACTGAAGCGGTTACGGTTACCGATATTGTGGACCGTGCTTTATGATCATAACAAGACCGATTCTCTGACAGATCGAGCTTCGATCACGGTTCGATCTTAGCCGTTCGGCCAACGCGAAAAAAATAATAATGCATTAATGAAAAAAAATACCTTATTGGACGTCTTCTATTTTATCGTACAATTATCGTATATCGTACACGCGTTATCGTAAATCGTACCGAGTTTTAAATTATCGTGCATGTACGATAATTATCGTACGGTAAAGCATATAACTATATTTTTAATGTAATTATCCAAAATTAAACTCAACTTCCGAATGCTCCCGAAGCTCTGCGCCACACCGACGTGCCGCCATAGGTTCGATTGTAGTGGTGCGCCGTCGTTGCTTGATCTGGCTGCGTTGTTCATAACCTCAAAGGAAAAAAACGCCAAACTTGATTGCTAATTTGTGTCAAAACTCTTCTGAGTTCCACAAAACGTTCCAGCGCAATGGAACTGGACACCGTAAATAAGGAAGTTTTAGTCGATTTCGAGGAAAAATACAAAAAAGTTCGAAGACTCCTCGATGATGAAAGCAAGTTGGACCCGGAAAATGAACCTTACAAAAGTAAATACGCCGCAACTGATATATTGAAGGAAATGCAGGTAAATCTGGTCGCAATTTTGGACAGCAATTTAACAGCTCACGACAGAGATAAGGTAACTGCTATGCTAGCCGTCATTTGGTTGAATATGGGAATTATTTCCGTTGACACTGAAGAATTAGGTGCGGGTGAAGAACAGCTCGTTAATTGCGTAGACCTCTTAATTGACAAGGAATTAAGATCCGATGCTATTTTAACAGTTCTGAGCGCTTTGAATCAATTGGGTATTCTCTGGTCGCAACGCGATCAACCTCGCAAATCTCAATTATATTTAGAACGAGCTGAAAATATTTATAAAGACTTCTCAAACATTAGAAAAGATGATGCACGTTCAGTTGAACTTATGTCCGAGCAATTCAACGTCAAGGACGACGATGAGACTAGCGCCGATGAAATATTAGAAAGATTACACACGTTAACTTTGTACTATTTGGCTCAAATTTATGGAACCTTGAAAGATCATGTCAAATCAGCTGTCTATTGTCATATGACTTTAAGACGACAGTTGGATCACGAGGATTTGGACTGCATCGATTGGGCGCTGAACGCAGCAACGCTGTCGCAGTATTTCATGGAGAAAGGAGGGTTTCGGCAAGCTAAGCACCATCTAGCCGCGGCGCGTTATATTCTACGAAAGTACGAAGATGAACTCCAAAACATCCAAGGAACAGAAGAAGTTGTTGCTGCGAAATGGGAGGTATTTCGACATAGAAGCTCAGATGTTGCACGATGCTGGGCCAAATATGGAATTTTGTTACTCGGCAGCTCTAAGGAACGCTTGATGCGCCATGCGGAGGATGAAAAAAGTCATATATGTTCGGAAATGACAAAAATGCAATTAGATAAAGACGCAGCAGTTTCAGAAGAATGCATAGAAAACTTGAGATTTATGAAGATAGAAAAAGAAATGGAAACAATAGCCAATGAGCTGACGGATAAATATGTCTTAGACTTCAACGATGCTAGGAGTGTTTTTCTAAGTGCTCAGAAATGGCTGGACGAAGCCAAAAAATACTATACCTTAGAAAATCATGCGTCCGATCACGTACAAATAATTCAGGATCAATCCCAGCTGTACAAATTATTATCATTCTTTGAAGATGACGAAGACCGACAGTCAAAAATGCACAAGCGTAGAATCGACTCGTTGGAAAATGTAGTGAAAGAGCTCAATCCACAGTATTACCAAATGGTTTGTCGACAATTATGGTTTGAACTGGGAGAAACTTATTCTGATGTGTTGGACATTAAATTGGAACGTTTGCAGGCTTCAAACGAGCGACCCACTCCCAATGCCCTAAATAAAATCAACAGTCTTGTCAAAAATGCCATAAAAAACTTCCAAAAATTTCTCGATTCACTAGCAGACCCGAGTACTCATAATATGCCAGATAAATTTTCAGATGACCTGGTTAGGCCGGCTTTGTGTGCTTATTTTCTCTTAGGGCGATTGCATTATAAAATCATAACACCGGACAAACATCTACAGCTGGATAATCTACGAAACAGTTTAAATGCTTATAAGTTTTTGGTTGCATACTGTGTAAAAGATCCAAAAGCTGCAGAATACATGAGCGTGGAATTAAGTGTTTGCAAGGATTTCGTGAATCTATTGCCATTGAAAATAGAAAGACTAATGACTGAACTGAAGGAATGAAATTAGAAAACAGCCGTGTGTAATCCACTTGTCTCGAATTCAGAATTTATGATAACATACTCACGCGATTTGAACATTTGTCATGAAATGTGTTGTCAATACTTTGATGACAGATTCTGAAAATTAAAGATCGAAGAACATCAAGGCGAAATAAAATCGCGATGCAAGAGTCATTTGTTTTGAGATGACCAAATCATTTCAATACACTACAAACTACACGTGTCACGGATCAACCAATCCATCTTTGTATTAAAATCTCTTCACTGATAATAATATAGTATTTATTATAATATTATGATAGGAATTTTTTTTATATAGTATAGCGGCGTTGTTATGTTAATAAGTCTTGGATCTCCATCTACATTTCAGTAGACTTATATTGTGTAAAAGTTTAATGATTCGAATGCTGTTCGTTAATTTATTCCCATTATTCAACTGCCTTGTCATTTAGTTGATTTTCAACGTTATTTGGATACAGAAGATTATTTCAAAGAAAACCATCATAATTATTAGGTAGATTTCGTAAAACAAGCAGAATATATTGTTATCCCTTCTCAGTTCATTGCTGTGGAAATTTGAAAATGGTATCGCATCGTTTTTAAAAAGCATAGCAACTTACTACAAGTGTACTGAAAGGTTGAATGGCGATCCATTCGAAATGAATATGTTACGTGTATCCACAATGTAACTTAAGGTAAACATTACACGGTGGACACTGTTGCATTCCCATTCAGTTTGCATTTTGAGCTGTCACACCTCGTTCAATTTTGTGATATTTAATTTTAAAAAGAATCACCTGACTTTGAAATGATGGACATTTCTACTGGACCTTCAACGTAAAACAGACACCTCTTACATCAGTTAATTCAAACGGATAGTATATCGTGGTGCTAGAATGTAATCAATAATAGGTAATAGTTGCTCGTTTACTTGAAAAATTACATTGCCTTGAGACATATTTTGTGTAATAAAATTGTACAGTATAATCTTAAAAACACCATATGTTGCAAACCTCAATAGTTGGGCCTTAATGATGAGGTATTCACTTTTTAATTTTAAATGATAATTTTATGAGCAGATATGCTCAAACAGAATAACGATTGTCTTTTCTAATTAAGTGGAATAACTTATCAGAACAAAAGTTCTTTGATTATTTGTTCGTTAATTGTGTTTATCACAAGTATTTATATGCTGTAAACCTTGTATATACCAAAAATCGTGCAAAATCAATAAATGCTTATCACAAACACTAGCTAACTTATGTAATATTTATGTATAAGTGACAACCAATTGCTTGTTGTTATAGATTTTATGAAAATATGTAAAGCGATCAAAAGTACCTTAGAAATCATGAACATTTAGTAAATAGTTCACAAACAATGTTTAATTTAATAATCAGCTGCTTCAAATTGATGATTAAAATCATGATACTTGAATACAATAGACACGAGTTACGGTTGAACATTCATTTGTTCTAATCTCATTCATTGGTAATTATAAAACATTCTCGTATCGTGAAAAATTGTAAATAACCTATTTTCAAAAAATGGAAACATGATGATCTTACAACTTTGTAAGAGCTCCATAGACAGATACAACATTTATAAAAATTTCTTTGGTAGTATCATGTGCATTCAACGTCATTTTTGTTCATTGCATTTTTGATAAAATTTTCAGGAGAAAAATTTATACAAAACCATTATACAGACATATGACGCATATGGGATACGTGATGTTTACTAGAAACAGTTCGATACTATAAAAACATCGTTCAATGGTTTGAATAAGAAGAGAAACGATAATAAATAAACAATTTGCTTTCCAATTACCGTGCCTACACGCATAAATATTTTCCTGTAAAAGCCCCTTTTTTTTAAACGTACGAAATCTGACTCACATTTTTAGTTTCACCAACGATGATCAATTATCGTTATGTTTCAAATAAATAACAAAGATCTAGTGACAATATAATAAATCCTAACATTTTACAAGCAGGTACATATGATTACTACATGTATTTATATCGAAGGTTCTTATGAACCTGCTTAATCTATTCAATATTTATTTGGGCGTTCTGTGTATGACACGAAGGGAGGTAGGATGTTTATGAATCATTGCCACCTGCTTTAAAATTAATATACATATATAAATATGTATATAATCTATGATTATATATATATATATATATATATATATATATATATATATATATATATATATATATATAGATTATATATATATATAATCTATGTAACCCTTTATACCTCAAGTTAGCAATACCTTTGCGATTTTGGAATCTATGAAAATAAAATTTAAAAAAAGAATCATGTAATGCCGTGTAAATATCTTACACAAACAATCTTAGTAAGTCTGATCGTTAAAATTTGCAGCATCATAAAAGTCAGGTGAATATTTTGGAATGGTCTTCAGACATACCTTACCAGCAGGTACAATTTATATTAACCGAAGAATATAAATTTTTGGTACACGTGGAACAATTATTTGCCAACTTCATTTCTAAAATCAAAATAATTCCATGACCATTTAATTTGAGTTCTCTCATACGCTTCAACAATTCAATCTCAACGCCCATTGGCATTGCTAACCGCTTACATCTGATGGACTAATCATACCTCAAAAAACGTGGCACAATTTTAATCATTAATCTATCATATTCTAAGTACTGGTTACTCCTTTACGTGCTACAAGTAAATTCAAGATAGGGTGTTTTCTAATGTAGCCAACAGCTTTTTTATGAGTAACCATTGTGAAATCATAGCCGTTACATTGTAAAATTTTATCATGCATCCTTAATCCACTTTTTGCTGCCGGTGACCCTTCATGAACTTCTGTCACGTATATCCCCTGGAAAAAAGAAACCTTTTACAACTGCGTTTTAACTTTGAAAGTTAGGTTCAAGTATTCGTAATACGTAAACGAAGAGAAATAATCTACTGGCATGCTTCTACGTAAAACAAAAAACATTCTTGAGAAGAATAACATCATTGTTTTAAGTGGTACCGAAGTACCGATCGTGGATGTGTTATACAACATCCATTAGTCTACTGATAAGTATGACTGCATCGTGAAGATAGACACGTATGTATGCGTAGGCTTACATTGTCCGTGTAGCCTTGTGGACTTTTTCGAAAGTCTTGATCTATTCCGCCTCCGATTTTGAACCCACATTTCATCACTTCTTCTCCGTTCGCATCGATTTCTGCCTCTTTATGAAGCGTTATGGGAATCTAAAAATGAACAATGTTAAAACTAAATAAACATTTTCCACACATCGGGTATTCAAATTTATTCCAATTCGAAACACCCTATCGGTTCTCAAACTACGTAACCGTCCGTTGAATGCACAAAAAGCATGTTTCAACAAAACGTGATATTATTGTACATGGTAAAACAATTTTTCGTGAAATTAACGGGCTATGATGAGCTGTCAGTAAGGCTAGGCCGGCCTGCCTGTGACACACCTACACCACCAATCACAGATTTGTTAATGGAAATTCAGAATTATATTTGCGGCGGGAAAAAGTGGAATTCTTATGTGTAATTCGATAATATGAAACATCGTTAAAATTTAGCACCAGAGTAACATACGGGCATGGAGATGGTTTTTTCTCCTAGCATAATTCATGCCGACGATGTCATACCTGAGAATACAAACGGTACACGGGAAATTTGTTGCGCTCAATTACTTACGCTGAGGCATTCCATCGCCGTGCCCGCCTGGTGTTGAAAAGCCATTTTAGCACACATTTTCAAAGCTTTTTATTATAACGATTATGGTAAATATATCAAATGTGAAAAAAAAACGTTTCCGACAACTTCAATGCCCGAGAGCGATCTGTCAGCTAATCAACTAGTGAACTGGACGCGATCACGATCAGACTGTCGTGCCAACTCATGTAACGTGCGTTGTGTCGCGACTGGTCGCGACTGTCGCGACCAGCGACTATCAATTTGTCGCCGGTGTGTGTTATGCGAATCGCCGTGTTAGCTTAAGCCTGAAAATATATGGAACGTATGAAGCGTGCGGGATAAACGAATGGCATGAAAAATAGCCAATCACAGATTCCTTTTCCAGATAAAACGGAATGACTCGGTTGTGATTGGCTGTTTCCATGGCACTCGTGCACCCCGCACGCCTCATGACGATTCCGGTATTTTCAGCCTACAGCTCGGTCTATTGGTTAATTTATGATGCATATATTAAAAAAAGTAGGATAACAATGCTAATAAATGGATATAATCAAAATCGACTGAAATTTCTGTTTCTTATTTTTTTGAAACTATTTCCTACTTCATTTGTCAAAATCGCCGTAAATCAGCAGAAAATTCACGTTTTAAAATCGTGGACATTAACGTCATCCAGCCAATCGGGTGATCTACATTCCCTTTACCACAATTGAAACTGTAGCGGGGGAATCTAGAGTATTTTTGGTGACAAACGAAATTAGTCTAGGGCACGGCCGCCTCCGTGGTCTGGGGGTACGACCAGGTACGACGCATGGGACATCGGGCAACACTGGGGCAAAGCACATTCAGTTCCAACGCTATTGACCACGATCCACCACCATTTCAAGATACAGCTTGATTTCAGAAGATTGTATTTTTCACCGTGACAATTACTGAAAATGGCCGATGACGAGTTTGACGGAGACGAGTAATAAATTACATTGATCTCATTTTCTATTTAGATATTTAGTAATTTCAATAAATGTCATTCGGACATTTATTATTTATAGGTTATGAACTTTGGGTATCGTATTGTTAACGTTTCTAACGGGTAACGTTTCTAACGTTATTGATGTTCCTTTGGAACGTTTTCTGATTAGCACAGCATATTTAGTAGTAGATTCATATTGGTCAATAAATGAAACAATTAACACTTAGGCGATCAATCAAAGAATTCTCCCAGATTTGAGGCTTACTAAAGCACGATGGATACCATAGAGTTCGTTGTGGTGCGCGCAGTCGGCTAAGCGTTCATACAATAGTTGTACGTGTTAAGAAATCGCTTAGCGAACTCGATTAACTCTGTGCTCTTGTTTATTTTAAAAGTTTTGTAGATGAAAATAAATACTATTATGATAGCTGGATATCATAATATTACGTATCACACATAATAAATATTTCAAATTGCTGTCTTATTTCAGAGTTGTTGACGATTTTGACGATGTGGACGATGATGACAACATAGAATTGGAACAGCAGGAAGAAGATGGTGAAAATATAGAATTATTAGCTCCTGGTGAAGCACAGGGTGGAGTACAAAAATCCAAAAGAATCACGACACGATATATGACAAAGTAATGATATAAGAATCTTGCATATTTAAATCATTGCTGTAGTTATACAGGGTGTAAATGTATCGACTATCCAAACTTTCAGGATAGGTAGAGGATTTCAATACAGTAATTTTTTAGTAAGATCTACGTGCCTGCCAATGGAGTGTTTTGACGCTACAGGTCGCCTAATGTCATGGGTTTGTGCCATCAGTGCCACAGGCGAATAGCGCTTGTCACAGGCCATTTCTCGGACTGTCTTTAAAACCAGCAATTGTGGAATTGTTTGTCATTAACGCGTGGGGTGTACATTTATCAAGGAGGTGTTGATTTGTCTCATAACAGCCGTAGGAAAAACAAATCAGCGGACGCCTGAACCTTAGTAAAAAATTATCGTTTCGAGATCCTCTACCTATCCTGAAAGCTCGGATAGTTGATACATTTACACTCTATACAATAAATTTGAACGTTTGTATATTTTCCTTCGAAACTATCAATATTTTTTTTTATAGATATGAAAGAGCAAGAGTATTAGGTACGCGAGCCTTGCAAATTGCCATGTGTGCTCCGGTCATGGTTGAACTGGAAGGTGAAACAGACCCACTGCAAATAGCAATGAAGGAATTGAAGCAGCGCAAGATTCCTATAGTCATTCGACGATATCTACCTGATAACAGTTACGAGGATTGGGGTATCGATGAACTCATTATTATAGATCATTAGCCAATAAATATATCAAATAAAGCTTTTATATTGACGATTGTTGTGCTCACTTGCTCATTGAAATTAAAATACTTCGATAAATCATATTCAATGGATAAATTTTAAGAGATCGCGATACATTGTTCCTATTATATTTTCATGCTAGTTAGCGATTTGCAGAACTTTTATAGTACTATTGTAAATGTTGGATAACAATAAAAATAAGTCAAGTTAAGAAATTATGTTATCTCCAAAATATAAATATACATACGCGAAGTATCGACACTACGTGGTCAACCTTCCGTGTGAAACTCGTCTGGTTTAATAATTTTACAAAAATGCAGTATAACAAAGTTGTTATTGTACAACGCAGAAGCATTAAAAAAGTCTAAAGATGAAATATTATTGAATTTCATTACTTTATGGGTACATTTTTCAAATTGGCGGACGTGATCTTTCCGCCGCTGCTGGTAAGTAATAAGTTTCCACCCCACGCAGCTTCACCGTTACTATTAACCGCAAGATCCACCTGGTAATTCGACAAAAATTACAAATTACGTAAAACAATTTGGAGTCACGTATGGAGCACCGCGATAAATCAATGTTAGTTACCTGAAGTTTTTCCCAGACTTTCTTTTTGGGGTTGAGAACTTCATCGGCTATTCCATTCTCATATCCATCAACTACTACTTTGTCTCCGATTATACTGTCAATTGGTGGTAGCAGAGGTTCAACTTTTTTCGTGGGTTCATCCCTGAATAAGAATGTTATAGAATTAGAGGTTGCAAATTCGAATATAAAGCGTCATTTGGATTCCTTACGTTGATGCACACAGAACCATTCCATGGGAGGCAATTCCCCTGAGATTTGCCGGCTTGAGATTAGCTAGAACTACCACGAGTCTATCTTTCATTTCTTCCAGAGGCACGAAATTCGCTAAACCGCTGACTATCGTCCGTGGGCCATTTGAATCTCCTAAATCTATTTTTTCTACATAGAGTGCATCAGCATCTGGATGTTTTTGTACTTCTACAACTTTACCAACTCTGATGTCAAGTCGCGATGGAACTATTTCATCAATTGGTTCTAAACAAAGAGAAACATGGCAGTTAGCAGGTGCAAAAGTCCGTTCACTGTTGAAGCTATATACTTGTGTCAAACAACATTCAACAACAAAAAAACGTACTTTCTTTTTGGGGTGGAGGATATGCTTTATTGCTCAATACTTTCAGATCGTTATTTTCATCAAACTCTTTTCGTATCGGTTCCAGAAGTCTGTTTATATAAACTTCAACAGCACCTTTTAAATCTCCAGGATGAATTGCCTGTTCAGCAAAAGCTGCTTCAAGTTCTTCATAAGTCTCAAATGATACGTCTCCTCCTGAATGACATACACAATTGTTTGGCATATGTTATCGCATCAAATAAACTCTTACTCAACAAGACGACCGACACCCGACTTACCAAATTCTGAACTTCTTTTAATTACATATTTTTCGCCCTTATCAAGTAATTGAAAAATAACGTGTTTGGAAAATGCTAATATTCCATTATCAGCTACATTGCCAGGCTCGCAGAATGCCTTCTTCAACTTTTTCTTAAGTGATGCAGCGGTTTCTAAGAGATCAATTTTTGTGTCCTCTTCAGACGCCGACATTTTTGCTCCAGTCAAACCTGGAACTGAAATAAACAATATTTCAGGAGTTGAATTATACGATGAGTCACGCATGATAGCCAATTAACACATCTTGTCATGGAAAACAAGTCGAGCGGAGTCAAGTTCTTACTCATGGGATTCATCAAATGAACTCGTTTCTCGTATCCGAGCAGTGGCAAATATTTTTCCGCGAAAGTAAATATTTTGCGTTGATCCACTCCTCCGAATTGTGCATCAACTTTCAAAAATTCCTCGTCCAATGCTTGTAATCCAGGATACAATAATCCAGACAATGCAGGATTGGCAATTTGCTTTACAACTTCGGCTCCAGCCTTCTTCGCGTCATGCTCCGTTACTACAGAACTCAGACGATACACATCCAAGGTATATTCTCTAACCAGAAAATGTTTACGTCACTTAAAAACTTTTCAAATGACCATACGCATTTCTTGAAATGACCGACAAAATTAATAACAACTTACTTTGATAATTGGTAATCTGAACCCTTAACAAACTTCAGCTTGTCGAGCGGAACGCCAATTGACTTCAGCATTGATTTGATTACAGCTTCGTAATATTTTACTCTCAACTCTAAAAGTTCCCATGGCGCTTTCATATTGTCTAAGTAAGCATGAAGATCAGCAAATAAGATGATAACTTCGACTCCGGCCCGTAAAAAATCAGCAATCTTTGACATTGGTGTAAAATAACCGATATGAGGTTTTCCTGTAGTAGCAGTTCCCCAGTACAACTTGAGATCTCTCTGTTTCAAGATTGTTTTTAATTTTTCTTCGCCGAGCCATTCTGCGAGATTCCTCGTAATCAGTTCGTACTTAGCTTCCCATGGGACGGTGCTCATCTTTGATGCTAAGTTGTAATTTAAACAAATAATGCTAATTATAAAACATTCGAGGTGTTTTTATAATGACGTAAATAGTATAACTAGTATTCTTGCATTCAACCAAACGTTTCGGTTGTGTGATATTTCCATGTTAAAGATCTTACAGAAGTGACGAGGTCATATTTTCAACTAAGTATTTATACATGCATTCAACAATCTCACAATAATGAAAACCATTCATGGGAAAATTTCCAAATCGTCATTTATTCAGGTGTTCGTTATGCGCATGCGCGAGTTCCACGTGCAAAGCTGTCAGAAGCAGCTGAACTCTTTCTATTGCATTTTCAAACAATTTTAATCATATCGTT
This sequence comes from Arge pagana, assembly GCA_963969455.1. Classification (NCBI taxonomy): domain Eukaryota; kingdom Metazoa; phylum Arthropoda; class Insecta; order Hymenoptera; family Argidae; genus Arge; species Arge pagana. The sequence goes on along the minus strand of OZ018311.1, from coordinate 15,214,834 downwards.
TCTGTAAGCAACAATTGGCTTGTTTAAAACAACCAGAATTTGTACATTTCGGCTTACGTTACTCGTAATATTTAGCTATTTATCTGATGTATCCGAATGATATGCGTTGATACAATATGCCAAAAGGCTCACGTAATTCAATTCACGATTAACGGTGTCGGAAGTTCATGAAAAATATCTTGATGTAACAAATGAACAAACTCTTATAGCCGAAATAAGTTTCATCTTCGAATTTACATGTAATTAAATTTGAATTGCAAAAAATCAAACTAACCTTAATTTTGCAATCCGAGCTTACACGGAGAGACAGGTAAAAAGGCAATGCCTGTGAGATGCAGGCGTGCCAAGGTCAGCTTCTATAGGGATATTCCGAGGTTACCAATATTGTTCTTGGATGTAGTTTGTAGTGTCGCAATCACTACTTCACAGATGTCACTACGATCGCCACGATGGTACTAAGGTCCCTATATAATTTTTCTATCCATAAACAACTATTAAAACTTCCACTGAAGGTGGAGGTCGAACATTAAAAATCATTTACAAAAACATTACAAATCATTTTCGAAGGCGTGAAATTGTGTACTGACAAGAACATATTTTTAATCGTCCTCGTCTGGCCTTTCAATGAAAACAGTCCGTTTTTGGATGAATGTCGACATAAAATTGATACGACCATAGAAGAAGGTGGAAAAAATGTAAGATCGCTAAAAAAAATGTTGCTCTCATCAACGGTGCCTTCTGCCCTTTTGAAAAGAACTTGCGTAGTTGCGTACTATCTTCCTCTATCGGAAAAAAATATGAGTGGAATTTCGTGTAGCCCGAGAATCTATTCCCAGTATTATTTTTTGGTCGTTTTAGCGCCAGGAGGCGCGTCATCGAGATCTGTACAACAAAAACAACATATAATTTCTACTTTCTTATTCGAATTCCAGGTCGTAGTTGCTGATTTCTAACTAGTATTGATGTTGGAGAGAAATAGATCAGTTGATGCGTTGCTGTCCTTCAATGTTATTTCCGCGATCTCGGGAATGCTCAGTCTATAGTCTATTCACTGCCGGACTTGAAGGTGAGGAGACCCGGGGGCAACAAGGAGCCTCTAAACGGCCTCGTCTGAAATCGTTCTGTTTCATCCCTAGTTACACAATGAACTGTTCTAACAAGTTAAACAATTTTTTCAACGCCCTGCTTAGCAAAGTGACGCTTTGGAATGCTTACGACAAAAAATGAATGAAAAAAGTGGGAGAGCTGCTCTTTTGTTGTCAGAATTTTGATTTAAAAAGAAGATACCGCATATTATCATCATACTGTATTATTATAATATGCAAAATAGCATATTATTCGGTATTTGGTATTCGTTAGGAAATTTTATCTAAAAATGTTCATTGTAGGAGCCCTTTTCTTGTGCAGTCCCACCCAACCCTACTCAATTCGGCCCTGAGTCTATGCCTAGTATACATCTGTGCTGCCAGAATGTGAACCGATCGCGCACCACACAATCGAAGAGCTACATGCTGTGTGGCACGGAGCGTTCGGCTCGCTTCGGGATGTTTCGAAAGACCAAGCGAACAACCCACCCAATGAGGCTGCGCGATTGATAACCTTGAACGCTGCCGAATAATGCTTCGGGTTCGTTCGGTCTTCCGAAACATTCCGAAGCCAGCCGAACGCTCTGCGCCACACCGACATGCCGCTGTTCGATTGTGTGGTGCAGGATCGGGCCACGTTCTGACAGCACAGCTATATATGAATACAGTATATATAAATCGCACGGCACACAGTGCGTTTTAATTACTAACATGTTATCATACGATATGTTGGTTGATACGTGGCGTTGAAACCGAGAATGGTGTGGAATGATGTACTGGTTGTTCAGAGAAGCGGACGATGGAGTAATAGTTTCTTTTCAGTAAGGCTTGAAGCAAAGTTATTTTCATCATAATTTCATGGACGCGTAGAGTGTCAAAACAATGTAATGAGAAATCGATTTATTGCACTTGTGCAGCTTGCTTCTCAACATGATTTACATTCCTGTGATATTTACAGAATCTGGGGAACGAAGATATTTTCGGTTATCAGACAGGATAAGGCGAGACTTTTATAGACACTGATTATGATAACAGCGCGGATAGCGGACATAATATGACGTGGTGAGTGAGAAAAAAAATCTCAATTTCATACAAATTAGATGGAATCGTATATTTGGAAATTCAGTAACTCTTGATTATCCTGTGATTTCAATGCTAGGAATCCATTAAAGAGAAACCACCTGACGCAAAGGCCATCGCCAGCAACACCTTTGCTGTCACATGCGGAGGACAGAGATTTGGACATTACTGTCCAGAAGCTTATACAGTAATGAAAATTGATCATTCATATCACGAACAATGTTTTCTTTTCATTCAAAGCACGTACAACTTTTGCACAAGCGTGTATACATACTTGATATCTTTTCATCAGTGCCGAAGACACCATAAGGAAACTCACCAAGGAGATGAAAAAATATTTAGAAGCCGTTGCTAATTTAGATCGAGCTGATCAGAGACTGAGTATGAATTTGAGCATGTGCGGATTAGCTCACATTAGCGATGAATTTAGGAGAGTGGTCGAGGACTATCATTCGGTTACTACGCAGGTAAGTCATGGTAATGGATTAATTTCGCTGCTCCTCAACCTCGCCAATGGTTATTAATGACTGGTACTATTCGTGTCTATCCATTCATTTTTTAGGTGGGAAAAACTGTACAGGAAATGATCCAATTATGTCAGAAAACGTTTATCGAACCTTTGAAAAAATTACGCGATGAATTCGCCCTGATCGCTGCTGCGATTGTCAAGCGTGAAGAGTTAGTGAATAATTGGAGATACTGTCATAACCGTGTTAAAAAACTGCAGGACAAAAAGGATAGAACAGCGAGTCATATTTCTAAGCTAGAACGGGAACGCCGCGCAGAAGAGGCAGCAGGAAAAGAATTGAGAACTGTTCATGCTCAATTATTGGCAGAGTTGCCAACTTTCCTCGACAAAAGACTCGAATATATTAAACCCAGCGTTCATGCTTTAATAATGATTCAACTAGATTATTATGGAAATACAACAAGACTGTTTACACATCTGATGCCTGTACAAAATTCAGCTGAATCTCCTGGTAGTGCTATGATTCCAGAACACGAATATCAGCAATTGATTTCGGGTCAGATGAACCAGATTCGAGCCTTAACAATAGTTAAGGATAACTAATCAAGTAACTATCTGATTGGCATGTATTATATTTCTTGAGTTATTACTTTATATAAAATGAACGTTCAGTTCAACTTATGACGCGAATTCAGGAATGAGTACGATTTTACTCGAAGTAATTTAACAGTGGTACTCGCACGCTTTTGCACCACTAGATTACTTGCAATTTTTCCTTGAAATGAAATGAAATCTTGCCATTGACATTCCTAATCCTGAGGGAGTGTTTCGAGGTCACCTCGGTATAAGTTTCGTTCATATTTTTTTGTATTTCCAAAAGAACATCGATGATATATGAGATTTACAGGATACTTTCATACACCTCTTTTTGCATTTGTTCATTGACTCACTCAAGTAACGTGTTTCGTTTGTCTTGTATTAGGTGAAATGCGGTGAAAATTTGAATATCCACATTCACTATATTCTCTTTTCTTTCCATCTCCAATGAAAATTAATATCCCATACTGTTCATTCTCACAATAGTTTAATCACAATTTTTGATATATACTAAACATTTATATGGAATTTCGTCTCCAACAACCAGTTCTGACAGCCAAAAGGTGGAGTAAATATTCTCGAAACATGAATATATTAAATTGAAATCAATAATCCTTCGAATCCTAACTATGAAGGAACCATTCCTTGTTTTCTTTTCCATTGAGCACCTGAGCGGCGATTATGGTTGGCTCTAGACGATTTATGCGTATTTTTGTTCACTCTATTTATGAGTACTTGTTTATCTTGACCTGACCCCTTTGGTTTGCCTGCAAAGAAAAATCAGATATTATTAATTTAATTCATAATTTGATATACTGCAAAAATTTTCAACACGATTTCCATAATTTTATGCTGCAATATATCAATAACAACTCACCAACAACATCTTTCTCTGGCGCAGGTACTGCTTTTCGAGGAGCTGATTCACCACGCTTGGCCTGTCGCCGTTGTTCAGCTCTTGCACGTAATATGGCTGGATCCTGCAGAAAATGCGCAGTAACGTTGGTTGCACTGTTACTCGCACCTTCTTCTTCGTCATCGTCCAAATCATAATTATTCGGGTTATCATTTTCATTCCGTGATTGCAATATCTGTGAAAAACGTATAGACGTGTGTCGTTATTTTTGAAATATGAATCAATAGCAAATATTCGATTTTAAAAGAAATTATTTTCATCTGATAAGCTTTAGAATATAAATCACCCGTGGTGTTGTAAACGGCCTTGCATCCATTTCCGTTGGTTCATCACGGAAGCTCAGACCAACATCGTGACTTTCATAGGTATCATCATGTTCGTCCTCATAATCGTTATCCGCAATCAAACTGTATTTTGAGTATATGTTGCCGAGACTCTTCCTATATGATTTGTCGTTCAACAGCTCATTCATATCTTTGTGCTTGCCTTTTCTATAAGTGAGAATTTGTAACATGAAATTAAACATAACACAATTTACAACAAATTGCATCTAATGGCAATTCCTTTTGATGCAAATATAGCAGCAGATTGATTTCAAATACATAATATATTTTTATATACACTTTACAGAATAGACTTGAATGAATTATGCAATATTAATCATTGTGCATTAAGATAGGGATTTTTGTTGCACAGAAATGGTAAGCTGTTATTTAAAGTTTGTTTTGATAATCATGTACATAAATACCATGAAATGTGTAATTAAAAGTTGTAAATATACTTGTATGAAAATCACAAATGATCAGTTTGTTTTTTTAAATTAGTTTTTGTAGTCGGTAGGATCATCTGCGTTGAAATTGGATGGTTTCAAACTTACACTACTTGCATACTATTTGGCAGTGAAAATATCTTTGCTAATATTTTTGGAAAACTTAAACCAAGATGAAAATGATTCACGTACCGTTTTCCTTTGTGTACTTTAGACGGGTCAATATGATCTTTTGTCATAATGTCGAATTCGTCGTTATCGAATACATTCAGTCTTTCGATGCCCATTGCCAAATCTACTGCTACTGACGCTTGCTATGTGCAAAATAGTGAGAACATATCGATGAGGTATATATGAATTATGAAATATATGACAGAAAGAATTAATTAAGATTCAATACCATGGGATCTGGGGGGATTCGAGGCAATGATGTATCGAGTTCTTTGATATCTGATGCAAGTGTATCTTCTAGTATGGCATTAATAACAGATGCACTATCATTGTTATAACGTTCCAGACATTTCTATAACAATTAAAAGTAACGTCAAATCCATGTTACAATTTTTCATTGCAGTGAAAAATTCGTGTATCACCTCGATAAATCCTTCACCCAAGTGCGGTAGAATATCTTTAACTTTGCTTATGAGGGAGTCTAACTCCACATCATCCGTAGAGTTATGTGATTTGTCAGCAACAGTTTGGCTAGTTGACGCTTGGCTATTCATTAAGCCGCTTGGTCCAGCCACATTTTCCTAAATGAAAATAATTAGAAACCAGAGATCATTAATTTGAAATCAATTTCTACTCACAAAATGATTAGATGCTGTAGGAAGACTGTGATTCGAGTTTAATACATCTTTGCTTTGCGATACGTCACTACTATCATAAAGCGAGGCATATAACGACTGTAAAATAAAGTCGCACTTTATGGTATCACTGGAAAGAATGTATTCATCAATCAAGGAAACCTATATGATCATGGCAACATAAGAAACTAATATAGTTTCATCAGTTGTCGACGTATACATTGGTACATTTAAATAAATTTCTTTGATTATTTCAGTTGAAAAGGATACACTTCTGGACATATCTGCGAAAGCACATCTAAATCCATATCAATTGGAAACATCTGATGATAATCATTGATGAATCCTTTTTCAGATAAGGCATCTAGTAATGCACCCAGGTAATTATCCGCTTGTTCCTTGATTTCAGTTTCGGTCAGGGTATTTCTGCAGCATTAAACAAAACAAAAATGTCTCGCAAAGAAAACATTAAATATCAATTTCAGTACTGGAAACTCACGTTTTCTCCAATATCTTATTTATCGACATAAATATGATGGCATGATATAATTTGATCAACTCGACTCTCGTCACGTTCAAACAATGTTCCAATTCAATATATTTTTCCATAGTTTTCTCTTGGAAAGCAACTTGTTCAAGTTTTTTGTACATTTCGGGTACAATATTTTCGTATACGGAAATTATCCTGCAAATAAATAGACAATACTTGTAGCATCAGATGGCAGAAATAGAAAAATGTCATATTTGTTACCATACCTATTCATAAAGTAGTTTTTGTGAAATATCCTTGTGGCAGGTGGATAAGTTTCTAAAAAAATTGCTAGACTGGAAGAAACATCCAAAAGATGGATAATATTGTCTTCCAACATAGGTAAGTCCATTTCTATAGAAGCGCCACCTCTTTCGCTTAATGATACGACCTCGCCTGCTAGCGGAACTGGACAGTCTTCGAATCTTTGTTCTGTTCGCCTTAATACCTACAATATCAGAAAGATAAGTAAGATGTTGAATAGCATATATCAACTGTCGATCGTCAATTTATTAACATAAATTTCAAGGATCCGTATGCATCGTGTAGTCAATAATATAATGTATACTATGCCTGGATTAAGAATGGTATGGATTTTTCAAGATCATTTTCATACGCTGGCTGCATCTTGAACAATGATTCCAGGATAAGCCTGATAGTTTGCAGATTCTCTCTGGCATAAAGTTGACATAGGTCCCATATTATCGCAACAGTAAATATGTAATTGTCATACAATAAATTCCCCTGAGCACTGGGAGTCATATAGGCGGTAGAACTCTCCTTGACTGTTGCCAATCGAACAAATACTAAAAGTACCAACTGCTGTAGAATGTTGAGAGTATCTTTCATAGCGGGCACAGGGGGGAAATTCTCAAGAGCATAAAACGGTGGACTTTCTTGTAGAACGGATATTAGTACGTTCATTATCGATGGCTCATAAATCACATGAGACCAAAACCTGAGAGAAGACAAGTATTTGTGTTAACGATACGTATAAAATTGCACATTCAAATCAAAGTCAAAATATGATCATGAGGCAAACAATACTATTAATAGATATAATTTATAGACGGGCTCGAAGATTTTTAATTCTGTTTACGATGTGATAAATACTATCGTTATAAAAATTCCAAAATAATTGTCACCTCAATTTCTAAATCTACTTCGGAATGCATTTCTTTTCGTGGTAGAATAAACTTACTTGTAATGTGGAAGACCCAAGAGCCATTTTAAATCCCAGATCATGTGATCCAATATTTCTAACCATTCTTCTTTGGCTCCTTGAATTTCAACGCCATCATGTGAATAAATGTCTGGCACAACATAATGCAGATAAGAACGTTTCTCTACCCAGTGGTTACTCTGAAAAATGGAAATATCCTGACAATATTGGGTCAGTCTTGTTTGGCAGAGTAAACGTCAACTTCAAGCATTCCTTCATAAACGATTTTTAGAGGATATGCGAAAATTAGGTTTATCCAAATTCTCAGCAGAATTCCAAGTAGTATAATAGACCACAATAAGATGATATATTGCAAACGTTTAATAACGAGTGGGGATTTCTCAGATAACGAGCCGTAACATCATAAATACACGTTCATTAACTTTCTTTAGTATGGGCATTAATGAATTGTTAGAGCTTTACCAATGCTGCTATTTCTCGACTGACACCGTCATTGGTTATTTGGAACTTCAACTCTTCCAACGGCTTCGCATCGGGATTCTGATGGAACAATGAAGAATATATTGTCAACGTTTTCTAACCTCAAAAAAGACGGCTGTCAAAGTAAGAGAGCGTGAATATATCGATGTACACACCTCGAAGGACACCATGGTACTATTTGATTCATTTTCCAACATAAATATTGGTATTTTATAAAATTTCGAGTGAATTGATGCGTAGAGTAATCGGTGGGTTGGCTTTTCAACGTTTTTTTGCACACGTTCGGATAGTACATGCAAACACGTCTCCGGAGCTCAGGTATCGTGCACAACAGCATGCAACGGCACGCAGGTATCCAGCTTGTACTGCTGGTCAGTTCAGCCAGATATGGGACGGACTGCGCGCCACCACGGTCGAACAGCGGATGCTTCGGGATCGTTCGGCCTTCCGAAGCGATGCGAACCAATCCGAACGCTCCGTTCGATCGTAGTAGTGCGCGGCCATGCGCGGACCATTTCGAATCTGGCTACACGGCTCTTAGTAACTAATCATCCAGATTAGTCAACCTTTGTAGCTGTTTGTAGCCGACGACGTCCACGAGTAGTATAATCAGGTCTTCGGTAGAATGGAAGATGAGAGACTTCACGACGTAAGTCGTATAGAAAATTTAGCGGCTCTTGTGAGTTGTTGCTCGTGTAAATTGGTTGTCAGATAAAAAAATTCGAGACTTGCATCACGTGCGTAGGGCAAAAATTAGATCTCAATAATTTATGCAATCGCATCACGTAATTGTAATAGCAATAGATAAACATATACGTAGTCAGAAACTGTTCTCAATATCGTCTTGGCAGTAACCATCACATCTGGCTACGCTTTGTATATGATTGGAAATATAATTAGATATACAGTTCTAGCCGAAGAATTTTGTAACTATGGACATGATATAAATTCTTAATTACCTTTTTCAATAAGAACTGTGACAATTGAAATTTTGATGAGCGGGATGGCCCGCAAACCATAACTCTGCGTCGAAACGTCGGTGTTTTACAGTAATTAGAGTCTGCATGGATCAGCTGCTTAATTTTTCAAACACATCCATTTTGCTCGCGGCTGCGTGTATATGCTGATATAACTTAAACTCTTCTTTAGCGAACGTTTTCCTTGCATAGCCATGCTTGCACCAAATTTTTTGGTCATGTATCACGGACTATTTATCTGCAGCGAACATCATCCCCGATAGCCAAGATAACGGTAATTTGTCGGAAATCTGCTACTGCAATCTGTAGTCAGATTAATGGAAAAAATTGGATAGTACAAGACTCGTACTTCTGCAGCTAATTTTAAGCCAAATGTTTATTTTACTAGAAATCTGACCTTTAGCTTGTATTTAATTTGCGGCGGTAGAATTCTAACAACTTGTAAGCAGATGATGCTTTGCAGAGACTTGTAATGACGGTGTGTCGCAGAGCGTTCGCTTCGTTTTCGACGTATCGAAAGTAGGCAATATTTATAGCTAGCATGCACGTTGATAAACAGTATTGATTTTTATACCATCGAAAGTTTACCAATAAATACGCCCAGGAATTGATCAAAGCGTATCTGTTTAACGTCTACAACAAAGAAACGATCTTCAAAGCTGCAAGAGACCTGATACGTCGTTACCTTTTTCGATTGCACGGATATAAAGTAACAAGTTGTGATTTTTCATTTTCAAGAAATCGTGAAGATGTACTCGGGCAAAACGGATGATACAGACAATTTGTATCCAGTCAATTTCATGATCCGCAAATTGTTTAATGCGCTGATCTTCGACTGTGACACGTACAACAGAGTTGGATGTTTCGAACGTTTATTGGAAATTTTTCTATCGGTACTCATGCCGCATCGAAAAGTCAATCTCGTTTTCAACGTTAAATTCCACAGGTTTCCATCTATACGAGTGTTCGTTATGAGGATCAGTACAAATTTCCTCACCTTACTTTGATTTTTAATCCGCAATGAACTATGCTGTTCGTTGGCTATTTCATGTCATTATTATTAAAGACGGCAGTCCGAGGAAAGCAGGAAAAAAAATTTTGCTTGACTGTTGCCAAAACTCTGATAGAGAATGGAAATATCAATTGTAGCATCATTGCTACATTAAAGTTCATGTCAGAAATGAAGACTCTCTGAAGATGCAGTAGGGAAATCAGCTGAATGAAGAAATATTCAGAACAATATTTAAGATCTGTGATAACAATCTCTAACAATGTGATTTAAGGAAATATGGAATCCAACCAAATTAAATATTTGTAAATGTTGCTCTTATTCCAATTTTCTATTGTTACCTATACAGCAGGTTGAATTCTATTCTTGTTAACTATTCTTGCATCGGTAATATTTAAGATCATCATTGCATAATTTTCCATCAATGTTCATCATTATCTACTGAATTATTGAATGCATTTGTATTTGTCTTTCACAATTAATCGATAACTTGTTGATAAGTATTCCCACAATTCTCATGTACCAAGCTCTGATTAGCCCATGAATCCTAGTCAGCAATCGAAGAAGCAAATCGGATATTTATGCATCGAGTTTTCTTGTAATGTAGACTGTGTTCTGGCAATCCATCTAATTATTTTCATTTGCTACATCGAGGCAGAGGTGTATTATACCACGACAATTATTTGCTTCGCACTGAAACTTCGTGTTTGTTCCACTGAAAGCAATGGATAAATTTTCGTTACGCTCTACATTTCCAATAGTTTGCAGTCTGTTGCTAATAATTGTGAATACTGTCTCAATAAAGAAGGTCGAAGATAGCCAGTTCTATATTAGTTAATTTCAAAAATCTGGCCTCTAGAAATTAATAGCTACTACAAATTAACTACTACTCTTTGTTGCGAATCTTACCGTTGAAAAACTTTGTCCATTTGATAATATCCAAAAAGATGAAGATTTTTCTGATCTTGCTAGGTAATACATTTTTATTTGTAAAATACATCAACCTCGATGGAATATCAAAGATTGCATCGCGATAACATCGATCAGCGTATCAAAAATTCGACACGATTAGAAGTTATCGATTCTATGATTTTCGATATTTTTACACGATACTTTATAATTCATGCATGTCTCATGGTCAGAAAAATTGAAATCATTTTCTTCTCTTTCTCATATAATTGTTATTTTTTTAAACCTTGTCGGAAGATGTGTATCTAGGCTCTGAATAAGTCATCACTACACGTCCCAAAAACTCGTAACGCTGCAACTTCATAAATTCAGTGCTGTTCATTAATTGCTGTTGACTAAAGGTCGTATGTTTTACGAAGCACAAAAATAGGTCGTCGCTTCTTCCGAATGCGACGAGGTGAAAAGAGCCGAAAATTTCGGAGGAGGAGTGGGAAGGCTCGTCGCGTTATTAAAAAAATGTTAACTTTATTCTCAATTTTATTTTATACAAAACATGCGATACAAAATATCAGATCCGGCTTAAGTATTGCTTATAAATATATGTACAAGATACTCTTTGCTCTCGCCTCTCGTCAACGTAACATTTTTCCAAAATTTCGGTTCAACGAATTCGAAGCGATTCGAGGAATAAAACGATCTTTCGTCCAAAACGGCCCAATTCAGATTCTTCAATATCGATCGATACGTAATAAATTAATAATGCCAATGTACAGATTTGAAAATTTACATTCTTCTGTTGGTTTCTTTCTCGTTTATCAACGTCGTTCGATTAACGTTGTCAGAATCGGACAAGCAGACGCCACTGAGAAATTACCGTAATCAAACCGATCAAGATCGGTGCAGCTTCGATTTCTGTGGAACTCGACGCCTCGTTCAAAATACTGCAAGTCGTCTCATTCGCTTCTGGCAGTTCCGTAAAATTTGGAAACATTTGGATGGTGGTCGGCTGAAATCAGAAGAAACGGAAAAATCAGGTACCCTCATCGGCTCAACCACAGGTACTTCTTCGTGCACGTAGAGGTATTTACGTTCGGCAAAACGTATCGAAACATGCCTACGTTTTTTCCCAATGTTTCTTATCGCTTGAAAATGGTATAACATGCAAAGATATGTCGGGACACCATAAAAAAATGAAAACACCATAAAGTGGGCGTGAATCAAAAATAAACAAATTCGTTCATCGTCTGCTGTCATTCTAAAGAAATCATCAATAAAAAAATCAAAACACCATAAAACCCATTTTTATGGGGTTCTATGGGGTTGGCTCGGTTGCTGTAACACGTACAGACATGCATTTTATGGTGTGTTTATAGTGTTTATACACTATTTTATAGTGTTTTTATTTTGTTACGGTGCGCTACCATACGGTTTCATCTTACACCACTGATGCGTGATAAGAAACATTGGAATAAAATTTGTAGCTGCTAAAAAAAACTCACCAGTGCCAATTTGTCATCTCGCCTTCTACAGTAAGTCATATGTCGTCCGTGGTAAAGATTTCTCTCGATAGATCTTGCGAGCAGCTCATCCGTCCACGGAAGAGCAAGCATATGTTCGGTCAACGTTCGACCTGTTAATCATTACAATTAAAATTTGTTAATTTTATCGGTTTTCGAAAAAAAAAAACTATCCATCGTTCTCCGCCGTATGAAACGAAACGAAAATAAAATCAAATGTTTTGTCCATGAAATTAGACTGCGTTTCAGACTCAACACAATTTTCAGTCCATCGCATTTCTTATATTGACTGGAGTAGGATTAGCGAGTTTTCTTAGATTTTTTCTAATTGGAAAAAATCATTACAAATTGATCTTCTGAAATTCTGTCGAGCCTAACGCGGATAGATTGATATTCTTCGATTATACATCGAATGAAATCAACATTCGTTACTCGGATAATTTTTCATTCGGTAAAAGTTCGAAAAAACTTGTCACGAAAAGTATAACCGGAAACGAGTTATTCGCGAATAAAAGCAAGACAAATTTTTCCCTTGAAAACTGTCTTTTAATAAAACCTCGTTTTATTGGTTTTCATCGAAATTTCAGATTTTTTTTTAGAATATTTATTCAACGAGAAAATTAGTTATTTGAAATTTTTTGAATTATTTGAGCTATTCGAAAAGTTTAAATTATTCAAACAGTACGAATCAGCCGAATGGTTCGTATATTCGAACGATTTTCGAATATTCGATTCGATTCGCACACTCGTACTTATCACGTACTTAAATTTTATACGTAGCATTTTTTATCGTGCTAATAGGTTCGTGGTAGTTTTGGTTCGCGTGTAGTCGAAAATCAGTGATATTATTCGTTAAAGCTGTCGATATATTCCCGACATTGTCTTTCACTCGGTCCAATTACAGAACGTCAGATGATCGCTTTTGTAACGACGACAACGTAAGATTTGAAAAATCTCCGAAACGTTTTTTTACATTTTTTCCAAAAGTAAGTTTTACGAACCGACCAGATCGTTAATACAGAAACAACATTTATTCTTATACGAGCGGATCTCGTGGAAGTAGTGAGATGTATTTTTCTTCAAAGCTTTTTTCCAATTACCTTGAAATTCATCCGGTTTGTCGATAACCAACCGAGCAAAAAGATCACGCTCGTCGTTCAATCGCGCCACGGGATAAGGAGCTGGCTGTTGCGGAATGGTTGCGGGTAACGTGACAGTTTCCATTCTGCGAAAACGTAAAACGATAAGTCATCATCGAGAAAAGACTAGCTGATGAAAAAAAACCCTAATCAATAAATGCATAAATAAATGAATAAATAAATAAAGGAATAAATAAATAAGTGTCATTCGGTTAAAAATTCGTCCATCACCCTTCTTACCCGGACGTTAGAAATAGTACTTCCAAATCATCGAAAGAAACGTCTTTGAAACTCCCGACTCCAAGAGTTCGGAAGAGAGCCTCGACAGGTGTCATGCTGTAGCAGGCTGCCAACTGCGTCCTCGGATAATGTACCATAAATGCTAAGCACATTTCTTGCGAGGCTGCATAACCACCGAGAGTGAGATTGGCTCGGTCCAGAGTACCGTACACGCATTCCGTGACCAATTCGTCGCCCGGAAGCACTTTGACTTCTTTCTCGAGCGTATGGGACTGCTGATAATTAAAATCGAAGTGATTGTCTTGCGCGATCCTCGGTAATTCTTTACCCTGTCGGATGTGCTTCAGACCGAGACGTTTCCCGGCAAGATGCGAGTGCAGAACTACCGAGACGATGTTTATCCCATCCGCAGGAAACGTCTGCAAGAAGTACAAAGACTCGTCATTTCCCCTTTACTTTCCCAGTTTGGCGTCCCTCCCCGTCCCCATTTCTGTCGCGTTCACTTTTCGCCCAGCGCTTCGCGAATCGGCGAAAAAACAAGTGGACAAGCCAATTATTTCGTTGAATTTGTTCATTCTTCGACTACTCAAACGATATACTGAGAAATTCTTTGTCCTTAAAAAAAAAAAATCATGATGTATGGTTTATTACAGCAACAAATCTGTTTTTCTATAGAATCTGCAATTTCGACGTCGTATTCACACGTTTTGTTTTGAATATCCGTTTTTTAGATTAACCCTTACTGGTCACTCGAGGTTGATTCAACCCCAGCGGTTTTTCGAACTGCGCTACCTCCTAGAGTATTTGTGAAAATGGGACATGTGTCGTCATCTGTGGGTAGTTTCAACCATTTTTCATCATAAAATATCGTTCGTTATAACAAATCTGGCGTATCATTTTTCCGCACTTCAGATGTTCAAATAAATATAGTTTTTGGAACGGCCACTAATTTATTCTCACCCACCTGAAAGTATGCTATTTCAGATTTATGAAACAATTTTTTTTATTTTTTTTGGTTGAAAATTGAAGTCTCTGCATGGCTTTTCATGAAAAAAGTCATATTTTACGATTTTTTTTCGACTTTTCTTTTTTGGTATTAAAAATTACACGACTTGAAAATAACTGACATGGCCTTACGCATAAAGGTTGACATTACATTGTAGTATTTTGATATAATTTTTTTTTCAATTTTTTAGTTATTTATCACTTTCCAAAGTGAGTGGGGTTGATGACACCCCATGTGACCATCACGTCAGAATCCGGAGGTGTGACCATTAAGGGTTAACGTCGTTTACGAACGGGCGCGACTTTGACGAGAACCATTCACGATCGGTATGCTCCCGACCCAGCCACGTGGTTCGTCGATTCTCTTCGTCGCACGATTCCAAAAAATACCACAAACCGGAGGTTTATTTTTATTTCCTGCAACTTTACCCGTTACACGGCTCACATTTCTCCCATCATCGTGCACCCAAGAATGTATGTCGCGCCGAAAATCACGGAGAAAATCGGGCTAACGGGATCTCTCATCGCGTTGCGAAAAAAGCTGGCGTCGTCGTCGACGATCGAATCGTCATTCCGATAATCGTACGTATTTTCGTCGTTGCTGTGAGGGTTCAACCTACCGTATTCGTACAATGCGGTGTGCAGTAGCCAGCTGTCGCGTATTCTTTTTGTTTCGGTGGTACCATGTGCAACGGACTAACCGCGACTCCAGCAACGAGGATACCAGCCTCGTGAGGTCGCAGGTTCGGAGTGAGGTGTAACCTGACCCCGCTGCTGTCCACGACTTTCTTTAGGCCTGGATTATTGTAATGTACTTCCAGCATGTAATAGGTGTCTTCGCCGCGTTCGGCGACCGGTATACCGACGTGATTTGGAAACCATTCGCCTTGAAAGCAGAATGATAAAGAAACGTTGAGGATATTTTTCTAAAGAAAGGTTATTTAAAATGCAGAAAGGTATTGGAAACCAGCGTGCATCGACTGCGCAACGTCTTTGAAAGCACCGGGAAAGAAGTGGCTACTCGAAGACCAGACGGGAGAGAGAAGTGTCCGATCAATGCCATTCGAGACTCCATTGTCTTCGTTGAATGAGTCTGGATCGGCAGATCCGCGCGCAAAGAGTTTACGCGGAGGAGAAAGAAACGCGGCGAGCCAAGGAATATTCGTTTCTTCCCGTTACCATCTTATTTTCCGATTTATAAGGTTGCTTAGACCATTTTTTCGAAATCCGAAAAATTCGAAAATCTTTGCTAGCTATGCTAGGGACAATTTTTGTTACCTTTGCTGCCTCGAGCCCAGGCTAGAACTGGCTGCAGACAGGATTCCCAAGCCTTGGGCATCGTACCACTGTAACAGGCTGCACCGGAGAGTTTCGCGTGTCCTCCTGGTATCGGTGCGGCACACTCGTAAAGAATTATGTGATGAACCAAAGCCTCGTTCGCTCGTTCGATCAGCGGCGTGTACTGAACAATCAAAATCAGCGGTACAGAAAAATTCGAATAGATCATTTTCTCAAAATCATTTTTTTTACCAACATGTTTCCCTGAAATGCTAATGTTTGCCATAATGTTTCTAAATAGGGGTGTGCGAATGATTCGAATTTACGAATTATCGTCCTATCGAATCGAATATTATTATTGGATGTAAAATTCGAATAATTCGTGTATTTTCGAGCACTCAGAATTCGCCGTTTATCACGTTATTAATTTGCGATATTCTATTTATTTTAAGAACCGAAAATCATTTAATTGGACAAAGAATTCACGAATTACTCGATAGTTCCAAATTATTCGAAATATCTACGAATAATTAGAAGGTTTCGAATATATTCGATTCGATTGGTTTTGACGCTATTCGCACACCAAAAGTCCTATACGTAATTCAATACTATACAGAGTGTCCCATTTCAATCTATCCGCGCCCATAACTCCGTAGAAACGTATCATACCGAAGACTGACCTCTAGAAAACTTGTACGATGCAGAGAGGGTGAAATAATGGTGACCTTGACGATCATTGTCACGGTTACTTCAAGGTCATAGTGATTTTTTCACACGGGAACCCCTATTTTTTGCAGGCTCATATTACTCGCGTGAAAACTAGTAACTTTTATCTCAAACGATTATTGATTTGATGCCACCTCGAATCGTGACAATAAAAACACATTAAACCTTGAAATAATGTGAATAATTATCGTCAAGCTCAAATCCAGGTGATTACCGGAATGAAAATGTATAGAACTACATAATTACATACATTGCGCGGCAATTTCGTATGGAATGCTATTATATACTATTACATACATTTTTTATGTTATGCATATTTTTTTCCGGAGGCCCGATAAATAATTTTGTTTTTCCTACAAACTTTTTGTGCATCGAATCACCAAGTTTTTCCGCATAGATCGGAGCGAATGCAAATAAAACTGGCGGGTCACATTTCGCGAGAACAATCGGTAGTCCGGAGTCGTTTCAATCTGACATCATTCGCGAGAGGAGTTCATTCGAATTCTGAAATCGTTCTGCTTGACATTACATCCGTTCGCGGTGCGACGCTCGTAAAATACGTACGCGAGGTACTCTCTTCGTCTACGAGCATCGGCTCGGAATACACTTTCCGCCTTGTCGTTGAATTTATCTCGTTATGTTTCCTCCAAACGCGAATAATCTATCCGCTCCGTTAGATTTGTATCAGTGATAAACGCGCGACTCCAATGGTAGTTATGAATCTCGTTGGGGATTACTTTCATCGGATAACTTACGCCGATCATGTGATGCTTCTTCTTCAGTTGCGGTGCCTTGAAAATCTTACACCAGTACACGGTGTCAAGATCGTCGGATACGGCGAACTGTAATGAATGAAAAAGACACCAAAAATGTAAATACCAGGTTTCAATTTACGGATCGAGTTGATAGGCGATGTACGAGTGAAGAGAAAATGCCAGGGCGTTCGTATCTCTGAATTAGCATTACGAGGAACGCTCAACGAGATTATTTGCTAGCGGTCAACTTATTTTTTTCACCCATTCTCCGACGAGTCTCGAGAAACATCTTGTTAGCTTCTAAAAACGTGTTCGGTAAAAATTATTTTCCCTTCGCTTTCGCTTTGCTCAGCGCTTGCTGGTCGGGGTTTCGCGGTTCGTGTCTCGGATCACTTGTTATACGATCGGTAGCGTCTCCGGTGATAGAGAAAATTGCCTTCTTCCTCTTCGTCGAAGAAGGCATAAAAATGATTCCGGAAAGACGCGTAACGTCTCGAGTTATCTGTATCCGTGTTGATTCACGTCCGTGTTGTATAAATACACGAGGATATACGCGCGAATGGTTGTGATCTCGAAATTCAGCTGTACTTACAAAATGTATGAAAAAAATGTAAATAAGTACGTCTCTAGTTAGAATTCGAGTAGAGTTTCGATTGTTAACTCACGTCGGTTACGTGACGAATGCTAGTCAATCGTTCGTCGTGTCACGAACTTATTGTAAGCTCGACTCACCGCGACGCGAACTCCCAATGGTAGAGGAATATTTCCAAAATATTCGAATCGTCGTCTAGCATATTTGAAAATTCCCGACAAAAAAGATTATATATAATTATATACATGAAACAAACGAAAAGAATTGAATTATTTGAATTCTTGATTTCCTTCATTTTCCGATGTTTTCAAGTACTCATCCAAAAACTGTTTCTAGTGTTCAGAAAGCGCCCTTTTTCGGTTTTTCGCTCACAACTTCTTCAAAAAGGGTCCTAATTCAAATTTATTGTTGCTGAAATTCTTGTTTTCTTACATACTTTTTGGAAAAAAAGTACAAAAAAGTTATTCAAAGTATTTTTGTATGCGATTTTTGAGCGTGTAAGCTTTAATCTTGTTTTTGAAACTGTATGTTCTGTCCGATTTTTCTGATAATTTTGTATTTCAAACTTTTGTTCATTCTACAAATTTTAAAATCAAATTGATATTGTTGTTTTATTTTTAATTTTTTTAAATTAAAAAAAATATGTTGGCGATTAACCATTATTAAAACTACTTTTAAAATAGAAAAAGAAATAGTAATTATCATAAGCCCACCATCAACTTGTTATTAAAATTTGTAGAATGAATGAAAGCTTGTAATAAAAAATCATCGAAAAATTTAAGAGTACATACAGTTTCAAAAACATGGTGAAAACTTACAAACTCTAAAATTGCACATGAAAATACTTTGAATAATTTTTTCGATTTTTAGACAAAAAAGGATGACAAAATAAAATTTTGCAACAAGAAAACCTTTGACTCTGGATCGTTATTGAAGAAGTTATGAGCGCAAAACCCAATAATAGCGTTTTTTGATGGGTACTTGGAAATATCAAAAAATGAAGGAAATCGAAAATTCAAATTCAAATTATTCAAACCATCCGGTTTGGCGTAAAATGCCCCATATATATATATATAAAGAAAAATATGAATTATATCAAACCGACTTTTAAAAATATAATTATGTATAATTTGCTTTTCTCGTGTTGATCGTCAAATCCTTTTAAAATGTTGTACACCACGAAATTGGGCTCGAATATCGTTGGATAATAAATTATGTAAATTATTATGTACGGAGATGTAGAAAGATATTTTCGAATGGCGTGGAGCACCGTGAAATAACGTCGGGATATTTCGATGAGATTCTTCAACTTTTTCAGGCTTCTTTTGGAACGTGTTTTGGATATTTTTTATGCTGGCTCAGCACGAACAGTCGGTGGAAAAATTTGTCAGCGACGCGTCAAGACGAGTGAGTCGTGTGTCACGTGTGTCGATGAGATGTCAATCGACACGTTGCTATTCCGGATTCGGTAGTCAGCGCGTAGCTTCGACTGCGAGAAACGTGCGCCACGTAGCGGCGCCGCTCTGTACTAACCAGCGTTGCGGCGTTGATACGCGTGATATTAATGTTTTAAAAAAGCGAAAATTCACCGAAAATCGTACGACGTTGAAAATAGACTACGATGACAATTTTCTTGAACCCCAGTAGGTTGCAAATTATTAGGGACAATGTACAGATTTTTTATTTTCTGGCAAATAATGATTATTAGGTTTTAAACAATAATTTACGGGCGTTTAACTATTTATTTCTTCTTAAAAAATAAAAACAAATTGGAATTTGAATCGTGAATTCTGTTACCAAAATACGTGAGACCAATTCATCAAGAAACGAGACCTACTTGTTGATTATTTTGGACCGAATAATTAAAAAAAAAGACTTTTAAACTAATCGTAGTAAAAGAGAATTATTCGTTCCAATGATTAATTTAAATCCGAAAATACTGAAATCCGTGTACTGTCTCCAATGTTTCGGCAATATTATACGCCGTTGAAAATTTTGCTCGGTTGCAACGAATTTATTGCGGGTTATTGCAACCGCAACGCGTTCTGCGACGAACGCAGGTGACTTTGACTACTTGAATTTATATTCGCCAATATTCACAATGGGTTGCCTTTAGCGGTACGACTTCCTGTTTCCTGTCGAATTTACACTTCGTGTGACTCGCAACTTCATTTACATCCGATGAAAAGAGATTTCTTGACAGGAATATATTCGCGAAGAAATTCGATTCGATGTTGGCGATTATTTCCAAAAACAGGGAGGGGTGTGTGGGTCGAGGGTGTGTGGCGTATTTTGGAAATTGTGTCGCGAAATCGTTGCTAGATAATCACTGGTCAGTTTTACGCGAACGATTTCGCTGTATCGACGCACAGGATTTATGGCGTTTTATCCAACGGTGTTGAAACGTTTTTATCGGTCACTTACTTGATTTAATTTTATGTCCCACTGTCGAATGTCCGCTGTTCTGTTTGCTGGTGGTGGATGAGGTGCCGGAGCTTTTAGTCGTAATGCTCGTCCGCCTCGCCGTTCGCCATGTCCGGCGGCATTGTTTAGCTGTGGGTCAGTTTCGTGCAGGGCCCAGAGAACGTGTACCGTGTCACCCTTTAAAAATGAAACAAATACCCGAAGGATCATTAAACGAGCGTCGTTCATTTTTCGCTTCTCAAATTTCCGCGCAGAATGATCAATCGTGAAAATTCTCTGGAAATCCCTGTTGCATATCCTAGCTGCAAATTAATTTATCCGAACTTTTCGTCGTCGAAATTTATTATCCTAATACCAACGCATTCGATTTCTGGTTCGGGGACGAAGAAAAATGTCGACTGATTGAAAATTGGTCGTCTACATCATTCTGAACCTGCCAGCGGAGCGAAACACAGACGACTAACGACATTGCGAATGTCTATTTCCCATTTAAATTGCGTGGTGGAAAAAGTTTTTTATGTTTGGAATTTTATATCTCGACAATGGCACATTTACAGATTAGTTCAAAATAAATTTTTTATAGAAAATTTAATGTTCTACAAAAAAGGTCTCTATGACTTTTTTGATGAGCATAGCCATTCACATGATATTCGAGGTCAAAGTTCACACCGCAATAAATTATTAAATACTTTTACTTCTGAATCAAAAAACATGTTTACCAAAATTTGGTATTTTTTACCGGACCAATTTCGATAATTCTTTTTTTGTTGTGTTTGTCATTGTCCGAAGAAGGTTCTTATGAAAGGAAAAATTAAGAAAGTTGCGCGGAATATTAGAAAATTTAAGCAAACTTAACTCCACCCATTTCGGAGTTATCGATTTTTGCTTAAAAAATGTATATCTTTGGCTGTAATTTTCATAATCTCACTTTATAGAGGCTCATTATTTTTACTTTTCAACGCTCTTTCTGAAAAAAAATAAAGAGCTGAAAAAAAAAAATTTGCAATGGTTTTTCGACCGTTTTTAGTGAAAACAATTAATTTTTTGTTCAATGGGACACTTTTGATTTTTTTTTTTAAATTCACAAAATTCTACGTCAAAAAACAGAATTTCTTAGCCATAGCCCAAGATGGACTTCAAATAACTTCTAGTGAACAAAAATGAAAAAACAATTTTTTGGAAGGAAGATAAATCAAAATTAAAGCGAAAAAAAACTCCGAAATGGGCGAAGATGAAGAGCTAAAAATTTAGCTGAAGACTTTTTTTTACACGTATAAAAACGTATTAAAGAATCAAAAAATCGAAGAGGGTCGCAACGTCGCCGAATTGAGATGGAATGACCCATAGATACCAATTTGAATTCAATACTCACAGTTGAGATAGGACAACGTCTGTCGGGTCAGCTAGTCGGCGTTGTATATAATTACATATAATCTTTTTTAATGGGGTAGGAATCTGAGGTTTCTGATAAAACTGCTGATAACGAGACACCCGGTGTATAAATGAGCGTGCTACTTCAAATTTCTATCCTCCCAACTTTCCCTCATCTGAAACGGATCTGGTCTTAATTGGATCGCGCAATCGAGGTTCCACCGTAACTTCAACTTCAGTTCTCGTCTTTAGTTATTATACGCGCAACACTGGCTCTTCCGAATAAGCATCGCTCGATCGCGCGAGTATGTATGTATTTTTTGTAGATTCTTCGGAGGGTGAGAGAGAGAGAGAGAGAGAGAGAGAGCGCGAAGGAGTGGATCCGGAGACGTGGGGTGGGACGTTGGAGGAGCCGGGAAGATCCTGCTGCGGCAAAGGGTGCCGGCATGCTAAATGCCTCTGCGGGAATTGCTTGAAATAAGGCCCAAATGCGAGGTAAGCATAAATCAGCAGCCAAAGTTGTTAACGATTTTCGACCGCGAAGTTTTTGGTTCTCGCAGACACGTTGGGCTATAGCCGCTTGCATATGCATACGCGATATACTGTTAACGCCGGTCTGCGGCGGTGTGGAAGAAATTTATTGTACTCCTTTAACTTCCTATTTTACATATTTTATTTGTACAGACACGTTTTCTCACATGAGCCTAGACAAATCACGCGTTTCGACCTTTGATGCTTCTAAACACGGGACCACCCACTGATTCTCATTATCGTTACAATCGGTGTTGACCAAAAACTCCGCCGAATTTATTGCCGCGACTATCATCGTCGTCGTCAATCCGACTATACGTTGATTTTCACGAAAGTTTCATCAAATTCTCAGGAATTTTTTCCATTTCCAAAGTTCCATTCTCCAATTTATGCGACGCTACGAATGTGCATTCGATATCACGTGCATCGAGCGATTCGTGTAAACGAACGAATAAAATAACTCCCATTCGAAACCAAGTATCGCCAAACAGGCTACTAAACATTACGAGAAATTTCCACGTCGCGGAGGAATAATCTACCTCGCCGGACAGCCAGTATAGATGTGACGAAACATTTTTTTAAAAAATCGTGAATTTTTTACAAAAATGGCTTAATTGATCGAAGTGACAAAAATTTTTTTACAGCGCGAAGCTTTAGCCCCAAAAATTTTGGATGCGTTTCTCAAAAAAATATCTCTGTGCTTTGTTTCAGCGGATTTCCGACTGGCGTCGTCTGGTCGTTGTTACGGCTCGGGAAGATATGAACAGATTGTAGACAGAACAGAACAAATTGTAGAAAATATGGTCTCGTGATTTAGGAATCAATGAATCACGGGTAAATAACGTTCACGGACGTTTTAAATTCTTACAAGGAAACGGTTGAAAAATCTGGGAAATGGTATTCGTTTCTGGTGGCTGCTGGCGTTTAATCCCTTATTTATGGTAAATACTTCATTGATAGCCGGAATTGGTCGGGGTAAGTACTCGTTCGATTGTCAGGTGTAGGTACAACTTACCGTCAACTGACGATCTTGAGGATCGCAGGTATGCCATTTTCTGGAAAAGGTAATGATCGTGTGTGTGTCGTTCTGAATCCCATCGAGAATTGAAACGTCTTGCGAACCGTCCGTCACAGGTGCGGTATTTCGCTCCTCGATACCGTGTGAATCCTGCAAGCATATAGAACGGATGTTGGGTAAAAATATCACCTGGCGTTCGTTTATCGTCCGTTGATCGGAATGGAAATGAAAAAATGAAGAAAAAAAAAGAAAAAATCAGGAGAGAATATATCAACGAGGCTCGAGTCATCATAAACGACGTTGGTAATCGAGCGTTTCTGCGTACACGGCATACACCGAAATTTAATTAGATTCGCGTAACTCGAGCCCAGCGCTGAAATCCGGTCATTAATTTATCCGGTTACGAGATGTATAACATTATATGTATATAGAGCCGTTTTTGTAACACCTTCGCGGTATCCTGCCAATAAAGCTGGCCAATTAAATGGATTAATCGAACACGATGATATCTCGAACCTCTATGCTTCTTCATTTACGTCTCGATTTCTCATCTTCTTAATTGGTTAATAATCAGCGACGGAAAATGTTAATGCAAAGATGTCGATGATGTTACCGTTCACAAATCCGGTCACGTGACGATGCTCGCTCGTAAGCATCGAATCTGAGATTCTTAGAAGCCAGTTCCTGTTCTACCATCTTTTAGCTCTACGCCCAACGAGCTTCTGTATTTTTTCTCCGTCACTCGATATTTCCACGGCCTCAATTTTATCAAGAATACTGATACCAACAAATTTCGTATTTTGTTTTACGCTATTCGAGGACTCGACAGCAATTTGCAATGAAATCACATTTCGCAAGCTACTTATTTTCAGAATTGTAATACATCTTTACTCATACTCACAAGTAAGTTTTGTCTTTTTTAAAACATAACATTCCAATTCCAATTTTAATTTATTGATCCAGAAAAATATTACAGCATATTTCCCACGGAGCTAAATTTATTACCTGTTCGTGGGTCTGGACACTTATAGACTAATTAATACCATTGAGGAAACATGAAATAGAAAACTATGCATAGACAAAACGATATACGTAAGTGTAAACTGTAAAAATTTTAATTGTGTTTTTATACGATCGTAGTGCCGTGATTAGAGTGCATAGATTTGAAGTCACTATTCGTTTTATGTATTTGACTTGATCCATTTTTTCAGCTCGCTTTTATTCTATGGTCTGAACGTGTCTGTTTTTCTCGCTAGCGGTTTTTAAACATTTGGGAAACTGTACGTGTATATTTCTATTTTTACTTGTTGAATTTAAGAATTGATATTCCAGATCATTACACTAGGCAATTAGTAATTTTAGTGTAAAGAGCTGCTTAACATTCTGTGGTTATTCTTTTATCATAAATTTGTTGTTGTTGTTTATTTTCAGTAGTTATTTTGTCATTACTGTGAATTGAGCAATATATTAATTAGTATCCAGCACAATAATTTTTTCTTATTACATACTCAAAATATGAACACGAAAGTTGGTTATCAATAAAAAACGTTTATGGCGGTTTTATTCGTGGCATTACTGGTTTATTGCTTTCATTTGTGTTTAGTCGAAAATAGGTGTTATTATATTCGATTTCGTCGAAAGCAGCGAACAAACGACCGTTGCTTTCACGAAACTCAATACATTCGCTGCAATCGCAAATAGTCAGTAACGTCGTATCGTCCCACTAATCGTCGTTTTTTCCGCGAAATAATTAAAGTCTGAACCCATCCCGTCGTGTGACTTCCAAGCCTTGGAAACACAACGTGTTTGTAAAAAACTTTGGTCTCACGGCTCAGTTGTTCGTAATATCGAAAAAAAAATATCCATCGTTTCGGAAAAATCAAACGTAAAAAGGCTGCAGAGTCCACGTTTGTCAACTGAAAATTGATAATTTTGTCACTTTTCAATATTAAATTTCAGCAACAATTTAACATAATACTATTATTCGAAATAAAAATTGGTTCGATGGGAATTTTGCAAAAATCGTATTTAATAATAATTTAATAAGAATAATGTTTATTGCGGTCAATTTGACCTCCGTTAAACTGTCGACAAAAATGCAAACGTTGAATGACAAATGATCGTCGACATCCCTGAAATTTTGTAGCGTGAGAGAAGACAAAAAGTGGACCGTATGTTCCCCTTTGTTGTTAACCTTAGAATCATCGGCATACAACGCTCCGTGGGCAAAAATGGGCACAGTTCCATCTTTGATCATATAACCATAAAATTTGTTTAAGTTTTTTAAAACGTTATAAATTTCGAGCTAGAGGTGCGAATTTTTTTTACCAGATTTTCTAAAGTCTTTTTCTCGAATTTATAATGATCTGGACATTCCAAAGTTATGGGATTCGTTGAAGATTACGATAATAGAATTATTGGGATTTTTTCAGATATATTTGAGCCTCAGGTATTTTTTTCGATTCGACACCCCGCAAGCTGCCTACGACTGGATCTGATAAAATTAAACAGTAATGTATTACATCTTCGTTAGTCTTTCTTATTGTTAGATTTGATGGTCTGTCAAGGTCAACGTGATCTATCTAGTTCAACCCTTTCGAGCACACATTTTTCTGTACGCGCAATCAACTGGAAATTGCGTACTCCGAGGTTCTAGGGTCGCTGATGCCGAATCTGCGCTAAAAATTAGCAAATTCAAGATGGCGGATCAAATATGGCGGATCGAAAATGCAAAAGCTCGTTTGACGAGAGTGAAAGTTGGTATTTGGGGGTTTTCGGGGCTGCTGATAGCGAATCTGTACTCAAAATTTCAAATGGCGGATCCAATATGGCGGATCAAAAATGCCAATGTCGTTTGACGAGAGGGAAAGCTGGCGTTCGCAGGTCTTCGGGATGGCTAATAACGAATGCTCACTCAAAATACTTTACATGCTTACAAAACTTTCATTCTCGTCAAACGGCTCTTAGCATTTTTGGCCGCCATTTTGGGTCCGTCGTCTTGAATTTGCTAATTTCAAGTGCAGATTCGTTATCAGCGACCCTTAACCCCCCACATACGAACATTTTTCAACGACCGTTTATTTGTTTAAACAAAATCACCGATTATTGCAAATTGTATCACGTCGATTTTTGAAAAAAACACAAAAAAAAGTTTGAACATCGAATAAAAATGCTCGGCAAATTTTTCGATAAAATAGCTGAAATGATGGCTGTACGATCTTTCCTATTTTTTTCTTCATATTTTTCATCCACGCCAGGGATCTGGAATTCTCGGGCTGTCGCGCCGTTCCGAGCCACCGTATACGCACCAGACACGGATGCCGCTCCACGAGAATTTCTGCACCGGTATGCGTCGCCGCCCGTATCCATTATCCATTATACGCGCGTTTTTAAAGTACCTATCGATCAGGAACCGACGAGAAATATGAACGAAGAGAGAAAGCTCGCGAGCGGACGTGTTTTACGGTTTACGGACGGACATCGCGAGCTGTTGGTCGATGGTGCCCCAAGGCGTTTAGGTCCGTTGGACGCGTTCTAACCGTTCAGGCCGGAGGCATTCGTATCGCCCCTTCCGAGGGAAGCAGTCTTCCTGCTCGTAATGAATCCGAATAATTACTACCTGCGTTAGCAACTACATACACAACTACTTCCAACGCATCGGCGAGTCGAGGCCACTTACTCATTCAAATTGAGGTGTGCTCCCGTTTTTTCGGCCTCTCCGTTTCTTTTACCTTCTCCCGTTTATACCCCTTCCTCGACCCCTGTCAGCCCGTCTTATTACTGTGTTTTCCTTTCGACCGGTAAGTAATTGTTACGCGAGACACACACGCATATTTTATACGAACGAGTTTTATCCGGTCTTATCGACGAGCGATCTCGTCGCTCTTTTCATTCAGAAACACGAATTCATTGTAAGTCAAGCCTGTAGGTAGGCACATATTCCTGTCAGAACTCGTTCCAATCCCTGGGACAAAAACACAAAACAAAACAAACGAAAAGAAAGACAAAAACAGGGTTCCACGTTTCTGGACAAAACAGCAAAAACGCAAAACGAACAAAGCAGAAGAAAAACAAGAACAACGGCGAAAAAAACAAAAAAAGATCCGAAGAACCGACGGAGAAATTCGTGTTCGCGCGCGTGAGAATTGTTGGTTTGGTCGATTGTTGCTGTTCTGGAAATTCTTGCGAGGAACAATCAAAGTTCTCAGGGACACCGACGCTGCTGGACTGGAAACATTTTGTGGGAACGTTTTGCGATGTGGCGATAGAATTTACCGAGGATGAACTTGACGCTTTTTCAACTAGGAGTCGAATTGGTAATGCTAATCGTTTCCCAGGCGGACCGTTTTTTCCCTCCACTCGCATTTGCATCAGACCATGGGATAGTAATGACATTGGGGATCGACGAATGAGGAGTTTGAAGAAAAAAATGAACGAAAAAAAAAACACGCGAATATAACAAGCTACCAAAGGTTAACGACGAAGTGAGCAGACCGGTTGATATTTCATCAAACGGCAAATTGGAGAATGCAGATTTGCATACTTCCGTCAAGAGCGACCAGCATTCGTTGGTTTTCCTCGCCGTAGAGGCGGCGGAAACGAATAATTCGCGGGGAAATGATTTGAAAATCGTCGAGATTATTCCAAATTTCGGTCCACGTTCATATTTTCTCGATTGAAACGAGCTCCGTTTGTATTTTTCGAGATTCGACCACGATTTCGTCGACGGTATATCTACGACTTCTGACGATACACGAATAAACGCGCCGTGCACATTTTTTATTGATAAACAACTTTTGTGTTCATATTTTAATTGTGCAATAGGCAAAAACAATTGGCAGAATACCGATTAATATATCACTAAATTCGAGGCATATTCAATTTATGAAACGTCAATAAAAAAAAGCTTATATTCTATTGTAAGTATTAGGAAAGATATGTTGAAATATAACGCTATGTAGACTAGACCACTCCAGAAAAAAAGTTCTTTCTACAGCTCTCATCCCCTGAAACTATCCCTAGTATTATCACTTGGTTTCTGGAACCAGATGAGCCCCGTGCGACGAGTCTATGAGGTGTCGCACGAAGGATCTATTTTTTTGTATTTGATTAACGCATAAAAAATTGACTCCTTGCGTTGAAACGCATATAACTTCTGTTCTAATCACACAAAATGATTCAGAATTCGTAGTTAAGATTTTTGTAGGTTTAATAAAATTATGGCTCCTGTAGAATTTGCTTTTCGCCCTCTGAATTTACTTCCCGAAGAAGTGAGGCTCGAATCACGTTTTACCATCAGTAAAATGAATTTAATAGTCGCAAATTGCCATGAGGAATCATACGAAATATTTTAATTGTTCGCGAAAGCTATTTTTACGTGAGAAAAAATATGACAATTTCGTTCAATGGCAATTTTTTAAGTATTTTTCACCTTAGAAAGAAAGTCTTAGACGCGTCGCACAGTGTTCATCTGGTGCCACGCGTCAAATTATGAAACTAGCGATAGCTTCAAGTGGTGCGAGGTGAAAAAAGAATCCCTTTTTTCTGGAGGTGTCTAACGTAGACTCGTGTAGTTCGTGAGATGTAATTTAATTGACCATTGTCCTCCAGTCCTCAAATATTTATTCGGTAAAACGAAATATACAATTTTTTTTGGTGTTATTATTCGCGACAGAAATTGTTGTTTTTGCTTTTCCTCGAGGGAAGAATGTTTTGTTGCTTTTATCAGGTAATAAATCGTTTTCGCTTACATTTTTCGTGACCAATTTTTTGGTGCTGTTAATCTTCAGGGTCGTCGATATTTTCGGTGTATATTTTTCCTGCCGCACGCGAACAAGTCGTCGGATTTCTGTCGGCGGGTTCGTTTTATTAGTCGCAATTTCGCCGTTAACAAATCGCCGGGAAACGAGTTCGCTACGCGTGCCATCGTGCGTGTTCACACGTTGGAAGACCTGCGTGTGGATCGCGGAGGTATCAAACGGACCACCGAAGACAGGAAACACCGGTAACCCAACCGTAACTTTACATCCGTCAAATTAATCTCGCTCGCAGTCGTCACGAACGTTTCATTTTTTCACCTCATCGTCGAAACGGTCGTTACATTTTCTCCAATTTTTCTCATCTTCACCAATTTTAATTCATTGGTCAATTTTCCAACTGCTCTGGGATCGTGCAAAAAAATGTTAAATTCAAGCTTCGGTCCTGAATGTTCACGTTATGTAAATAATTGTTATCTTATCTTATAATTTGTTTCATTGAGCAATTTTTAGATTTGGTGTAATTTTTATTTTTTTTCAACATTCATTTTCAATTGACAAACTTTTCGAACAGATTTTGAGAACAATTTAGAAAAAGTCAATCTAGGAGAAATTCGATTTTAAAGATTCTTCGAGTAGGAGAGTGGAAATAAAGTTTTGTACATGTTAAACAGAGGAGAATTCGTCTATCGAATTGACGCGTTATTCCGCAATGTAGTTAGGAATTCCCATAGATTTTTCTTCCTTTATTCGCAGGCTATGAGAAACGCGGAGAGTTTTCCTTTTTCCGAGCCCAGCACCGTGGGCTGCTGTCACGGTGATGTGGGAATTTTCCGAGGCAACGTCGGTGCACGGATGCGCGAAGATATATTCGGGGGTCTGGTCGGTTCTCGAGATGCCGAATCATCCGACCTGCCTGTGGGAATCCGGTGGCGGTCCACTTTTCACACAAGGGTTGAGTCGAAAGAACCAGTATTTTCCCATGGACGTTAAGGAGGCGAGTAAGAGAGATTTCCCGCACCGTATTACTCTGGACGCTTGTCTGAGATGGTGGGACCAGGTGTTCGGGACGAGGAGAAGGAAGCCCATCCGTCCGTCCTGCGGAGGCTTTTAGCCCTGGCGAAGGTCCGTCTCCTATTTTTACCACCTGGTAAGAGGTCCATATAGCGTATATATGCGTAGGTATATGTAAACGCGCCCGAACCGTAGCAGAGTCCGGAATAACATCTGGAGAAGCCCTGAAGGGTTGTTTTAAATTCCTACATGGCGCCAAACGTCTTCATAACGGAAGGAAGCCCGCGCACGGATCAAACGGTGTTCGTTTATTATATCATTACGAAACGAGGAAGGGCTAACTCACGCGCAACACGCAAAATTTAATGTCTGCTGTACTGTGGCTTGCCAAATTACACAGCCCTGCGAGTTATTGTTGTCGAGCAGCTGGAGGTCGTTTCCGAAACAATTATCTGCGCAGAATCCGAATCCGAGCTCAGAATTCGCCTATTACCTCTCGATTTTCAGATATTTGAGGTTATGTGGACGAGAAATGACTATTTTGGCTATTTTTGAGGTTAGATATAGCCTGCACTAAATTTTTCTAATTTCTTCTACATATTGCATCGTCTAGTACAGCTCTTCCTCTTTAAAATCAGACCTCGAACGACACTCTGCGACGTTTCAGTCGAAAGTTATGGCGATTTTAAGGCGACGTAATGAAATAAAAAGCGTCTGCTGGGCTAAACAAATTTTTTAATCATGTCAAACATTTAAATAGGAGGTTTTCGAGGATGCTAATTACGAATCTGAGGTCAGAGTCCGAAAATTTAAGATGGCGGCTCCAATTTGGTGGAAATCGGCCAATTGTCCAAAATCTCGTCTGCCATATTGGAGCCGCCATCTTAAATTTTTGGAATCCGACCTCAGCTTCGTAACTAGCATCTTCGAGGGCCTCGTAGTTATATGTTTGACATGGTTCAAAAATTGTAAACCAAAAAAGGGCTTGTTTAGCCCAGCAGATGCTTTTCATTTCAGCACCACGCCTCAAAATCGCCATAACTTTCGAATAAAACGTCGTACAGTATCATTCGAGGTCTCATTTTGAAGGAAAATAGCGGTACTAGATAATGCAATACGTGGAAAAATTGAGAAAAATATTGCGATAGCATAATTTTGAGCTCGGATTCGGATTCTACGCAGCCTGTCACTTTGGAAATTACCTTCAGTTGCTCAACAACAACCAGATCTGTATTATTATAGAGAGTACAGAAATTTTTGTATTTTCTAGTTTAAATTAATCATCGGTGCTACCAAAAGTTTATTTACGTAGTATTGATGCTGGTATCACTATTACTGATTTTAACAAGTAGTTTGCGCAAATAATTAACGGCGTGTTATTTGCGTATCATTTGTTAAAAATAGCTGCTGTAGCGCGACGTTAGTGGAATATTTTTTAAAATTTTGTTGAAAGTAATTCGGTTAAAAATAATCAACAAGTAAATTTCGTTTCTTGATAAATTAGTCTTTTCGTATTTTCGCAACAGACTACCAAATAAAAACTCCAATTGTCAATTATTTGAAAAAAACAGAAAAATTAGTTAAACTAGAAAATACGATAGAAATATCCGAAGTTGCGGGATTTTGAAATGGGGAATTTGGTTGAAATTCGAGGATAGTCGATTTTTTTAAGGAGCGCGTTTGCGGTTGTGTGAGAAAATTCTATTCAATGGAGGGTCGATGAAAGAGTATTTGGAATACGGAGCGGAAGAGAAATAGAAAATTATTGAGGATTCTTTTGTCGAGGGAAAAAACTGTTCAGCTATTAAATCTAAATTAGCCAGTAAATCAAACTGACAAGTGCACAAGGAGAATTTGTTTGGGAACGACCAGCGTTGGAGGACTTCGAAATTTTCGTCGATGCGTTTCTCAACAATGTTCGAATAAAAGTCTATTACAAAAAAAGTGACGCCGCCAAATTTTTTTGCGAATATCGTCGTAAGGTTTTTTCCGTGAGAAATTACGCCGTTTCGAAGGTAAACATCTTTTCGAAGGTGAATTAAGCAGGCTCGAGTTTGGCGAGGCTTTTGTAATTAGGCAAATTGCTTTCGACTAAAAATATATACGGGAGACTTTGATTCGATGGGCAAATTTGAGCAAATATTACGCGATGCACGTCGAATATTTCTTATGGAAAAAATTGCATTTTCTTTATTTATAATTTATTATACGAGGTGATTGATTTTGCGACCCACGAAAACTAGGATTCAGCATTTTTTGGCAGTACAATTCGAAGTAATACGTCGAGATTCGTCGCTCTCTGTTCGCCGATTTTGAGTGCATCGTTACGTCTGAGATTTTCGGAGAAACGTCCGAGAAGTTCTCCGAAAACGGCACGAGCAGCTCCACATCCATCGGGCATCAATCAAACGAGTGGGAAAACATTCGACGATTTAATAGCGGCTGTTAAAGATTTCATCGATCGTTAAACGACGTCAATTAAATTTGAGAAGTTTCGATCAACGCGTGACGAAAAATATGCGGTGAGAACTCCTTTGCGTCGGGCGCTTCGTTTTTTGTGTATTTTTTTTGCTCCACCGCTCGCCACTCGTCAAGCTGAGAAGCTTTTTTTCACGGGTCATCCGCAACGGAAGGACCAGCAGAAGCATGTCGAGGCGAAAATTGAAGTTAATCCACCGGTCGGTCGAGTGTAGTTGCACGAAGAGAATAATAAAAAAGTGGCGATGCAAATATTTTTTATCGGCAATTTTCAACGTCGCGCGGTGAGAATAATAGGAGTTTTTTTACTGCCACTTTTTTTGAGTATTGGTAAAAAATTAATTCAAAATAAAACTGAAAAGCGACGGTTGTAGCAAATATTTTGATAACAAATAACTGAAAAAGTATTTTTCACCTTAAAAATATGTTATGTATTTAATTAAAAAATTATTCGATAATGCAATTTTTCAATATTCATTTCATTGAAAAAATTGTTGCATTTTCCTATTCAAGAGAATAGTTTTACAATGGTGAATTTTATTTAAAGATTGTTGGAACACTTCGCTAATGGCAACGCAAATCTGCGAGAAGTAAAAATTAATAAAAATAGAAAAATCAAGTATCAGTGATACTACTTGAATGCCAATCTTAGGCGAGATTTATAAATTGAAATTAGTATAGTGAAGCAGTATCGACGGTAGTTTTAACGACAGGCTTTCATAATTTATACAAATACTTTTTATAACAAAACTTGTTCAATTATTTTTTATAAACCTGAATGAACCGACGATTTTTTAGAATACTACCACCTCCCATTTTATGGAACTTCGTTTTTTAGATGTATTTTAGGTCAATTTTTGTAGGAATAATCAAAAAAGTGGTATTGAAAACGAGTATTGAAAAAAATCAAATTATCACAATGTTCTCTGAAAAATGGAAATAAAAAAATGAGTAAACGAGACATCCACGTTTTGTTGGCTGATAACGAAACAGGAAAGTCGGTATTACTATATATAAATAAAAAAAAATTAAAATAAAAAAAACCAAACGGGAGTTCGGTTCGAAGATTCGTTGCAGCCCAAACGTGCCTCTGGACCAACGCCCAATATCATGTTCCGTGTATTGTAACGATACACTCGGGAGCCACTGCCCCCTTCTAATTGCCACTCAGAAATGAAAAACGACGCTCGGCGCACAGCTTCGAAACTTGGACCAATAATTATCCATAGTTCGAAATTCCCGTGCTCCGGGCTTCCGTCTCTCACGGTCAGTTACGTAAAAAGCAAGGGAGCAAAGGAGGAAGGAAAAAAAAAACAACAACAACGATCAACCGGCGTCTCGTAACGATGAATTTTCCCACGATTTTTGCAAGCTCCAGGTGATTTTCTTCTCCGATAATTGAGAGGCGCGTAAAAATCGTATTCGCGGAAAAATGCCAGCCGCGTGAAGCACATTCCCGTCGTAAAACGAAGCGTTAACAAATACCAAGGTGATTAAAAATGAGACATCCATTTTTTTTTCACTACCCGGAGCATCGTGATCCGATCGAGCGACTAGCGCGAGCACAGTTGATCTCGGGAAGGAGATTCCAGCATAATTTAATCGGTGAAATTCGAGAAGTTTGCTCTCGCATGTAACATATTAATATATGCAATTATTTACCCCCATATTAATGTGATTTATTATTATTTACATTATTTATTACTCGTAATTATATATTTTATTTATCATCACTATATGAGCAATTTTCGCAATATATATGATTATTTATACATATGGGGAGATCCATGCCAACTCGACCGGTATTAAACCCCATAGTTTCCCCATCTCAAAATCATTTCATGTTTTTCCCTAACATTCTACTCCGTAAAGACGCGTTCTAGTTTTTTTTTTCAAATTTTTTTATTCGACCAGTCATTTTTTATAAATATTTGAAGTCGATTTCGAATGACAATTTTTAAAAATCTGCAAACATTCTCAAAAGTCCAGTGAGTGACACGAAACACCCCCCGTTAAGGAAAACGTGGGCCGAATATTCCTTTTCCAAATTTCTATCACCTAATTCGGAATTTCGAATTCACTGGATTTTTGAGAAATTTTTCGGATTCTAAAAAAAGGGCATTCGCAATCGACTTCAAATATTCATAACAAAAGAACGGCTATTTAAAAAAAATTGTAGAAAATTCTGGTCGCGTTTTTTACGGAGTAGAATGTTAGAAAAAAGCATGAAATGATTTTGAGTTGGTCGGGGTTTAACATTGGTCCACTTGGCGTGGAATGGCGCATATATTATTTATTATTTACTACCCGTAATTATTTCTTACACGATTAAGAATGTATTACCGGTCGAATATCACGCGTATTTTCCAATTTACCCGGTTCAAGGTTATTTTTTACTATTGAAACTTCTTCGCTACACCCGACATCGAATTGTGAATGGAAAACGAATTGCATTTTTCGAAGATGCCGGAAATTTCTTGAAATAAATCTACTTTTTCTTCATTTTTCTCTCACTTCTAATATTGCTACTCGAGTTATGGAAAACTGCGATGTGATGGGAGTATGTAGAGTTGTACACGGTGAAAAGCGAGCTCAAGGAAAAATTCCTACGAACCTATAAAATAAAATGAGACGTCGTTAACGAAAAAATTTGAAGCGGACGTTCGTCAAATTGTAGCTGGGAATTAAATCCTGATCCGATTATAAATTTGTCCGACGGACAGTGCAACGTGAAAGATCTTATTATTTTATCTGGAACCGGTTTCTCCAATAAATACACGCATACGCGCGCACATCCACCGATCTACGTACAAATACAAAGGCTCTGTAAGTCATACCATGAATTATGCCAGCGAGATGTCGTTTCTGGTATGTTAATGAGGATCTCCGTCCGATGTACGATTTGATCATGTGATTTTAAATTTTATTCGCTTCTTTTATGCGCTCCTCGATGTTCGTACAGGTTGTCGATAAAACAATCCTTTACGGTTCTCTTCTTGTTTTCAGTATCGTTTCGCAGTCCTCGTTGTTGTAAAATAGCCGATCGGACGAAGACATTTTCCTTTTCTTCTTTCCCTCGCGGCGCCTCTCGTATTAGTCGTCTTCCCATTGAAAAATGATGATAGGTACTATTTTCTCCGCGAATGCAATTTTCGTTCCTCGATGTTTTTTTCCCTTTTTTTTCTTATTTCGCCGGTTTTCTTACGCGATTCGGACGAGCGCGCCTACCTCTGTGCCTACCTCTGTGCCTACCTCTGAGGCAAAAGTTAAGACAGAAGGAAACCGCAGGTACGCGAATAATGAACCACTGTGTGGTGCGCGCTCATTATTGTTATTATATTCACATACGTATATGGTCCGCGGAGAGCCGGATATTTTCAACTTCCCCGTGGATATTAACTCTTCCAGGCCGACGAGAACGGATTTGTATTATTTATAAGTCGCGGAACTACGACTAACTATGGTATCTCGTGTCTACTTCGCGTGTAACTCATATCTCAATGCTTTTCAACGGTTCGAAGTTTACCTTTGAATAAGGCGTTAGTCACGAAGCTTCGTGTCTCACGCCTCGGACTTTGCGATCTTAATCCGTGAAATATTTGCGAGAAATAATCCAGCATAGACATTATCGCTCGATGTATGCGACAATGGATATAAATACGCGTGCGAGTACTGCGGTTATACGTAGAATCGATTTTCGAGCAACAAAAAAATTGAAAATCCTGTTTTTTTTTTTAAATTTACCATTGAAAATATCAGTGCATATATTAAGGCGAATAATGAATCGGCTTCTTCATTTTTTCTGGGATTCGTAATTCTAATATTTCGCCAACAGCTTGAAAGTGGACGAATGTAGTTTTCTTACATTCTGAGCATGAAAAAAATTACTAACGAAGCCGAAAATTGCTGGACCGTTGAACGGGGAAGATTCTATATTGCTTCGTGTCAATATAGAGATTTTAGAAAAACAGGGAAGACGCAGGCAAAAAAACTGGGCAAAATGAAAGGCAAATATGTATTTGATGGAGCTTAGGAAATGATTTTCGTGCGATAAATTAAAGTTTTTTCTTATTCAGCAGCGAGCGTCGAACGTGTACTTGAGATGTGCCAGGTGAAATGTATATTAGAAAAATATATAATCAAATATTTTATACATCTAAAAAAATGTTATTTTCGATTTCCTCAATTTTTTGTCATTTTTTCTGCACGCTTCGAAAAAACTTCCAGGTATATTTTGAAATTTTATCGTCCATCCGTTTGAGAGACATCAAATTTCGGTTTTTTCCTATAGCCCTTTGAATCATGGACCAAATTGGATTTTTCTCTTCTCAAAATTTTCGCTTTCTTACGTACTTTTCAAAATAAAATGTCAAAATAATCAAAATGCGTAATCGCTTGAAAAAAAATTGAGGCTTAAAACTCTAAAATAACAATATATTTTTTGAAACTAGATTCAAAATTCGCTCTGACTTTTTTAATTTATATTGAACAGGAAATTCACGAGTTCGCAATCATTAATTGTAAAAAAAAAATCTGCAATTTCGATGAAAATGGATAAAACGGAGTTTCTTTACAAAATTCATTTTTTAAACAGAGTTTTCGACCGTTAATAAGAGGGAGAAAATGGTTAAAAACTAAATTTCGTTTTATTCGACTTACTTTGGCGATCATTACTCTTTAGCAAACCGAAACTGACCCAAAGAAGATGGTATTTTTTTTCTTTGGCTCATCCAAACGCCTAATCAAATTTCAGAGTCGCGGGGAACGGAAGTTTCGTTAATAGAATCGTTAACAGATCGTCTCGACGCGTTTTGTTTATTCGAAGGGCCGAGTCTCACCTGGATAATCGATTCGATCGCCCCGAAAGGCTTCGGGCCTCTTATTCCCGGGCGCAAAGTTATTAACCGGGACTCGGTACGGCGTGGTCCCGTAGCTAGCAGCAGTCAAGGACTCCAGACAACGTATAGGCCCCCCTGCCGCGGCAGCCGGTGCAAATCTTTAGCCGAAGAAATAAAAGATCGGCTCGACGGCTGGCCAACCGACCGACCGACCGACCGACCGACCGACAGGCAGGCAGGCAGAGAGACGGACGGACAGACGCTCGACGGGTTCGGTCCCAGCATCCACGCATCTTCCTCCCCGTCTCGCAGATTTTCACTTGTTGCTTTTTTTATGCATCATCATTATCTTCTTCTTCGTTTCAGCCTCTCTCTCTCTCTCTCTCTCTCTCTCTCTCTCTCTCTCTCTCTCTCTCTCTCTCTCTCGCTCTCTCTCTCGATGTTCCGGCCAACTTTTTGGTTCCTTTTGGTTTTTTCGTTCGTTATGCGAACCATTCGCGCGCGATTCGACGAACCCTCAACCCAAAACGCAAGTTTCACGCAGCTCGTACCAAACATCTTGCGATAGACTTCGGTCGGTTTTGTACAAAAATTCCTCCAAACTCGTTCGGATTTTATCGCACAACTGTCGAATCCGTCGATCAGCTGTGCACAATCAATTTGTGATCGCGAAATCGATCTTCTCGGTTGGATTTCACCGAATGGAAAAATTTATCAGACTCTATTACGAAAAAGTGGAGAAATAACATTGTTATACATATGTAAAATATAAAGAAGCTGAGGTTTTACTGTAAAATAAATAATTTATTCATCGTCATTAATTGCTAAAGAACAGAAGGATTAACACGCGCCATGCGAATCCACTGTTCCTGAGTGAGACGAAAATACTGTTGGGACGTTGCAAAATAAAAGTTGAAGCGCAAGAATCGTAATTTGCGGTTCTTTCGCTACTTTTTGGAGGTAATCTTATCGACAAGCAGCTATCAACTCTGGAAATACCTCTAACCAGCCATTTTTGCACTTTTAGGTTTCGAAATTTTTCAGTGATTAAAAAAATCACGAGTTGCACGGCATTTTTTTATTACGAAAAAAATTAAAATTAACATTTACGTACATTTATTCACCATATTTGGGTGAATAAATACTCAAAATGAGAAAAAAATAATAACATTTCAACGTGTCATTTCTATTTCGATAATGTCTTCAATATCATCTTTAGATGGCAATTTCCTGTTCTTCGGGTTTGCTGTATGTAGGCAGCAAATGATAAATTTATAAGCTTATAAGTTGAAGAAAAAATAATTTAAAGGAATTTATAATTTATTTTATTATTTTTCATAGCTTGCATGCGCACAATGTCGCCACTTCACAAGACTTCAAGATTAGTGTGAGACATCAAATAACATGTTGTTTTGTTACAAAACAATTTATTCGATCATAATCAATTTCAAGAAAATGAAGAACATGTCGATAAATGCACGACAAAAGTTCGCTGCATCACATAATGTGCCAACTTTAAATCACATCAGCATATTTGTTTATTTATTGACGCATTCCCGTTGGTGCATCTCGAAGAATTAAATGCAAGAAAATGGTTTTGCAAAAATTGTTTCTCCCAATTGACATCAGCTGACATCAGCTAACATCAATTGACATCAATTGACATCAATTGACATCAATTGACATCAGATGACATCAATTGACATCAATTGACATCAGACGACATCAATTGACATCAGATGACATCAGATGACATCAGTTGACATCAGTTGACATTAGATGATATCGATTGGCATCAGATGACGTCAATTGATAACAATTGACATCAAATGACATCAATTGACATCAATTGACATCAATTGCCATCAATTGACATCAATTGACATCAATTGACATCAGATGACATCAAATGACATCAGTTGACATCAGTTGACATTAGATGATATCGATTGGCATCAGATGACTTCAATTGACAGCAATTGACATCAAATGACATCGTTTCAAATTTTCGACGCCCCTCAACATCGCGTTCAAATGAGACGAAAATCTGTTAACTTTGGTGCGAGTGGGGAAAACTGTTCGACCGGAAGTGAAAGAAATTCAATGCATCGCAGCGAATAATTTGGAGGGGATCAATGACAACCGATGTTCGAGTCTGACGAGCCGCTTCGTGTTCATTTGAGGATACATTCGTCGATTCCTTCTATACATACCATTCGTTCGCAGCACAAGGATCGACGATGTTGGTAGTGGGAAAGAGTCGAATCGTACGGTCGCTATCGAGCGCGACTCTGTCGTACAAGCAGTGAATTTATCACCGATAACAATCTCGTCGGTCGAAGCATGCGCGTTCCTTTTAATCCCGCAATCTCGTACGTACGGCGCCTGACGCGAGTTTTCTTCATTTTTTTCGCCTCCCCAAGACAAGAATCAACGTCTGCACATGCGAATGTAACTTTCACATGCTCGTTCCAATTTTGCATCGTCGACCAATTTTTCCACAAATTTGCGAAATTTCAGTTCATTTTTTTCGTTAGGCAACGAGAATGATCAATCGTTACGAATCTCACGAATCGTACAAATTGTACGAATTTCACGAATTTTACGACCTTTTTTTTAGAAGCAGTTTGTTTTAAGATTTATTCGACGATCAATAAGTCTCAATCGCGTATTTTCCAGGCAAACATTCATCCAGATTTTGAATCGTTACCATAAATTGAGGCTTGCACATATTTAGTTTGTTAATGGACAAGAAGACGTGTTATCAGCATAAAAAATTCCGACGCTGAAAATTATTTGGTACCTCGCTATTCGAGGTCAATCGACTTTGCAGCCAACGTGTGTTCCGTGCGAATGGAAACAAATCTGAAAACGATTAGTTGGCGCGACGTTCGTCGGTTTATCTGTATTCTCACAGCATCGGAGCTCGTTTCGCACGCATTTTTAATCCTCTGTTATTCGATCCGTACGTATCGTCGGGTGCACGCAGACCTCGCGACAATGAGCGTTGTTTGCACAAGCAAGAAGAAGTTTCGATTTCGCAGTTTATTTTCTATATTTATACGCTTATAAAACTCCGTACGCGAGACGAACGGGTACGAGAATGAAAAATGATTATTATATGCGAGAGCAAGTGGCTCTGCAACAAGAGATACAGGCGCGGTAATCGTTAGGTAGCGGCTAGACTCGAGAGATTGATGTAATCAAAGCTGGTATCAACCCTCAATAACGCTCGGGGATAAAATTGTAATGGAAATAAATTTAATTAAGATTAGGCATTCGAGGAACTCGAAACAGGTTTCTCGATGTTCGCGTTGACCTCGAGGCTCGCGTTGGACCTGCCCAAAACCCTTTAGCTGCTCACTGCGAGCCTCCTAACTCACAACTCGACATCCCAAACCCCATCGCATCGCCGGGTTTCGGGACCACCAATCAACGCGTCTTTTTTTTTTCACTTCTTCTTATAGGTATTTGTTTTTTTTTATTCCTCTTTTCTTTCTCCGTCGACTTCGACTCTCCGCCAATTCCCAATTAAAAATTCCCCAAACTCATCTCGCGTCATAGGAAACGGCTCGAACGTAGATCGACAACGATACTCTTCTTCCTCGCCCATCGAAATGAAATCGCCGATCCGCCGCTTCGAATTTTTTCAACTTGCCACATTTCTTTCCTCTCGCCAATTCCTCTGCTGTTGCACTCGACTGTTATTTTTTTCGTTGCTGATCGATAGGAATATTTTGGAAAAAATCACGCGCGTGATTCTCAGACACGACGACATGCGAAAATTTGAGGAAAAAAACTGTCCTACGTTTCGCGGTGTGTTCGCCAATATTTTGATTTTTCGGTGCATTTCAAAATCATCATTTACATCGTTTCGTGTAATTGCCAGGTAGCAATGATGACTAATTTTCTATCGGTATCAGCAATAATTAATAATTATAAATATGGTAAATATGTAGTTAGAGTACTTTTGCGAAAAACGATGGAAATTTTTTTTCTTAGTGAATTTGTTGATTTCATTATAATAAGTGTTATTCCGTCGGGGGAGACTGATATTTAGCATTGATTCCATCAGTTACGGGGTCTTGAAGTTTCCGGAAATACATGATAAACCAGGGTAGTTTCGAATATTCCGACGCTTACGTTGGCCAGGAGGCGACATACACACACGCAGAGACACATCGCGCGCCCCACCACATCACGCACACCGCGTCACATCACATCACATCACACCACATCGTACCACGTAATTAACATTTTAGTTTTCTTTCGGTACTTCGGGACATAACATAAATGCAAGTAGTGTTGAGGAAGGGCAGTTGTGATCGTTGAAATCAAAACAAATGGCGATATTCGATAGTATATCTATTGTTAGCTTATTCGTAATATACCACCCCTAAGGAAGCACGTAGCTATTCCGTGAAAACAAAGAAAATCAGGACACGCGTACCCGCGCGCGGGTGCGTGTGTTACGTGGATGTGACGTGATGTCATGGGACGTGGTGTGGGGTGATGTGGTGTGGTTAAGTGTAGTGTGGTGTGATGTGGTGTGGTGTGTGGTTTGGTTTGGTGTGGTGTGGTCTGGTGTGGTTTGGTGTGGTGTGGTATGTTCTAGTGTGGTGTGGTGTGGTGTGTGGTTTGGTGTGGTGTGGTATGTTCTGGTGTGGTGTGGTGTGGTGCGTGATTTGGTGTGGTGTGGTGTGGTATGGTGTGGTGTGTTGTGGTGTGGTATGGGGTGGTGTGGTGTAGTGTGATGTGGTGTGGTGTGGTATGGTCTGGTGTGGCGTGGTGTGGTGTGGCGTGGCGTGGTGTGGTGTGGTGTGGCGTGGTGTGGTGTGGTGTGGTGTGGTGTGGTGTGGTGTGGTTTGGTGTGGTGTGGTATGTTCTAGTGTGGTGTGGTGTGGTGTGTGGTTTGGTGTGGTGTGGTATGTTCTGGTGTGGTGTGGTGTGGTGCGTGATTTGGTGTGGTGTGGTGTGGTATGGTGTGGTGTGTTGTGGTGTGGTATGGGGTGGTGTGGTGTAGTGTGGTGTGGTGTGGTGTGGTATGGTCTGGTGTGGCGTGGTGTGGTGTGGCGTGGCGTGGTGTGGTGTGGTGTGGCGTGGTGTGGTGTGGTGTGGTGTGGTGTGGTGTGGTGTGGTCTGGTGTGGTTTGGTGTGGTGTGGTATGTTCTAGTGTGGTGTGGTGTGGTGTGTGGTTTGGTGTGGTGTGGTATGTTCTGGTGTGGTGTGGTGTGGTGCGTGATTTGGTGTGGTGTGGTGTGGTATGGTGTGGTGTGTTGTGGTGTGGTATGGGGTGGTGTGGTGTAGTGTGGTGTGTTGTGGTGTGTACAGTTAATCGTTGTAGAGCCATTCACTACAATTCATCCGAATCACTTCTTCGCATTAATGTAGCGAATTCACCTTTATGTAAATGCAAAAAGGCTAACCAAAACATCAATCGCATACTTTAGCAATGCTCTCTATATAATAACGAAAGAGTCAAATTCACACGAGAGCTTTCTAAATTGTAGTTGTTTCTTCCTGCGTCACTTGACAACATAATCATAGAACCTAACTCACAAGCTCGTTTAGTTATGACCAAATTTCTTAAAAAATGTAATCTCCACGTATAATATTGTTAAATACCTATATATAATACAGCAAAGCATTATTTGTATAAGATCTACATAAGATATAAGATACCAGACATAAGACAGCTCTCTGTAAAGCAGAAATAAACCTCTTTATGTAGGTTTCCGAATGCTGATAAAAAAATAACTTCGATTCGAAGCATTTATTCGAGTAGCATTTGATTGCAAAAATCAAACCGATACTACTCGTCGCGTTCAAGTAACAATGAGGGATATTTTAGCAATCGGTGTGAACATTCTCGTTGCAGCAGCGCTGTTTGTCTTACCTCAAATACAGACCCAATCTTTACAGTTTCAACGTGTTTCCACTCCATTTTTATAGCCGCTACGCAGATGTACGCGGCGTATTCAAAACATAACGGGAATTGTTGTTTTTCTCACAGAATTTTTATTCGTTTATCAACATCAATTTTGTCCCCTTCA
Source organism: Arge pagana (assembly GCA_963969455.1). NCBI lineage: Eukaryota > Metazoa > Arthropoda > Insecta > Hymenoptera > Argidae > Arge > Arge pagana. The sequence continues at coordinate 15,171,290 of OZ018311.1, read as the reverse complement.
AAGTAATCCCCCTCGGATATAATCCGCTCGTGCCACCGCTTTTTCCAGTCTTGGAATCGCCTCCGGAGCTCACTTTTCGCTGTGACCTTCAACGATTCTATTACAGTCACATCAATGGTGTTAAAATTCGTCTTTTCATGGTTCACCTTGTGTTTGGGAGTAGGAAAAAGTCACAGGAAGCTATATCTGGCGTAACGGAGGCTGGGGCATGGTTACAGTGTGGTTTTTGCGCAAGACTTCACGAGCGAGCAAGGAAGTACGAACGGGTACATTATCGTGGTGTAGAGGCCACGAATTGTTTCGCCACAAATCCGAACGTTTTTTGCCAATGTACACCCGGTTTCGAGACATGCTTAACAACACAACAATGAAAACATCGAACGAATCGGACTGATACGAAATTCCGGGCAGAAAAAATACGAAAATATCTGTCGGGGAAGCCATTGACCGTTCGGGATGCCAACAGAACGGAAACGTCCTTTTTCTTCCTCGAACATTTGCAATAATAGTCTAGGCGGCTGGATTATACATATAATTAGCATTGATACGTAGCGTTTGAAGACCCGAGATTATTGGGTGAAAAAACTCTGCCAGTTCAAGCGAATCAAATGATGGTCCTGCCTATCATGAAAGAGTATCACACTGCCGCACGAAATAATTACTCTGACATCGACGACGTAAGAAAATTATTGCCAATGCTGCAAAATTCTCACAAGACTCGGGGAACTAGACAAAAGTCGTACCTACCAGGTGAGAAAAAATGTTTTTCTTTTTGAATAAACAATCAATTAGGAACAAACTACTACTGGAGTGAAAAATACTTGTAAAAAAATCTCAAAAGGACAATATTCATCCGATACAGACCGTTTAACGGGGACGCGCAATTTCGTACGATAAATAGACGAGCTAATATATTTCTCTAACTGATTTTTAAGATATACAATTTTCGAAGATTTCTCCCAAACAGTTGGCGTTAAATTTGTATATAATTCTGCTTTCTGCTCGTATAATTATTTGTTCTTTTTAGAACAGGGCTCATTTTTGTCGAGCATACTGTTTCTGTTTCTCAGCGCCGTTGGTGTTCTTAATTAAATTATACGCACTTAGCATTTAGATGACAAATGAACATGGAAAATGCGCAGTAGACCAACAAAATGACCTTCTCGTTCGAGAATTTTGGATAATATGTTTTTGTCGTTTCACATATTGGCATACCGGCTCGAAACAGGCTAAGAAACGTGGGCAAAATGAAGCGAAATGCTTCGGAGGATTATCAGGAAATTAATTACACGTGTAATGCGAAGATTTCGAGTTAAACCCTTTTTCCACAGATCGTCTCACTTGGTGAGAATTTCGTGTCGCAGCAGCTGGCGCACTAGTAGTAGTGGAAGAGGTTGTTTTTATTTTTGGTGTAAATAAAAATTCTGGTGTAAAATTCTAGAGGATTCAAATTTACTCGATGTTCGGGCGCAGATTGCGCAATATTTGAAAAAGAGCTATGAAAAAGGTGGAAATAATATGGGCGGAGGCTGATTGATAAATTATACGCTTCGAGAGGGGAGACGAACTTTCTTCATCTCCTGAATCTAGTTTTAACGGTCGACAGTTCTTGGAAAAACTCGCGGGTAAGAAATTTTGTGGGCGTTGCTCGGTGCATCGCGCTATAAAATAGCTTCGGATCTTTTTCCGCAGGTTTTGCGCTCACCTCTTGCCCTTAGCTGCGGCGCGTCCGAGTCCATAGAATACGAACTTATTGTTCGCGAGTTTATTGTGAGTTCCTCCCACCGGATCACGGATAACTACCGTGGAAACTCCGTTTTTTTTTTCGTTAGCCTTTTTTTTTCTCATAAATACTCGCTGACCGCGGAAAAAAGAAGAAAAAAATTATCGAATAGTCCTTAGATATTGACAAACGCAGACGTTATTTTTACCGTCGTTCTTCGCCTTGTTCGCACAAAATTTTGATTATATTTTCGCAAAAAAAGGCAGAAATTCAATATACATGCGAAAAGATAAGGGAATATTTTCCGTGTTCATCCCAATTTCATTATGCCGCGTATTTGGTCCGTCGTAAACAATTTTCTCGCGTTTTTCATAAAATTTATATCTTGCTGAATCAATACGTCACAAAAATCCCACGCAGGACGATAGCTATTTTTATGTCGGATTAAAAAAATTCTGGTTCGTCATTCCAACTCAAAAATTGCAGGAGCCATCGTTTAGCCTCGAAAAAATCGCCATCTTTTCTATCGCTTCAGAAAATTTATTTTTGACAGCTCGTTAGTCGCGTGTTACACTCTTTAAAAAATTGTTTGCGGGTTCTTAAAAGGTGCTTACGCTATGAAAATCATATGTCCGAATTACGAAGCGATTTTTAGACGAAGAGCGAAGAATAGATAACTTTTCGTTAATTATTTCAAGTCTGTTTTTTTTCTTGTTTCGAAGAAAAAAAATGATGATACTCAAACGAAAGCGATTTAGAAAAACCGCAAAATGGCGAGTTATTGCTATCATTATTATTTCTAATTTCTAGTAATGATTTAGATGAAATGATGCGAATGAATGTTTAGTGCGATTTTTTAATGAGCAATAACAAAAATTCTATGCAGTCAGAGTTTTTATACGAATTTCTCTAAAGTCGTGCGCCTCGAAGAGATAAGCGTGAAATTATTCTATCAGCTGGTCGTTTTCTAATTCACCGCGTAATCGAATTATTCGCGAAGTTCGAGTCATTCGATTTCACGGTGAAATCGGTGCAACTTTTTTGTCAGCCGGAGCATAAATCTGTTTTGCATGGGCATCGATGATAAAAAATGTGAAAAAAAGGGAAAAAAGGGGAGTACGAGGCGCGTTGCGTGCGCGCGGTTCGATACAGATTCCGAATTAACAATCGTACTTTTTATTTTCGGATAATTGCGAGGAAGCAGTACCCATTCTCAATTATCCTCGGCGAACGGTACGAAACTAATGGGAACTCGCGAGACTATAATTATGGGCGTCAGGTAGCTCGACAACGGCGATTCATTTCCAGATAAAATAATTTCATCTCGCTTTTCGACTGCCAAGATATCGCTACGAACTCCGGTCTGTTTCGACTCCGATAACGTCTTCGGGAAAATGGAAGAAGAATCGACAAAAATTGTTCGAAATTAATTCTTTCGAATATAAATGGACGACCAATAATAATAATAATAATAAGACGATCGCGGAAATAAATAGAGCATCGAATATCGCGATTTTTGTCTCGTCGAATTATTATTGATGTACTGCAAAAATTATAATTTTATCCGCTCGAGTGCTATTCGTAATTCGATTTTCCGAGTTTTCGATAGCCAGACCTAAAACTTCTCTCCTCTTTTTACTTCTATTACATAATATGATTTGTTTTTCATCTTCAAAATTTTTCCCACATTTTGACTTTCAATTTTTCAACATTTTTCTCACTTGTTTCGTGAAAACGAAATTTTCATTTCCAATTTTCGTATCACGTTGTAGAATACCAATTTTTGAAATGCATTTTTCAAATTTTATTTTCCAAATTTCATTTTTCGAATTTCATTTTTGAAATTGCATTTTTTGAATTTTATTCTTCGAATTTTATTTTTCGAATTAAGTAGAAGAAAATCAAAATACTCGTCGTTTTTCCTTTGTTTTGAGCCGATTTGAGCTCGATGAATCGGAAAAACAGTGGAGCGAGGATGCAGTTTGGAAATTCGTTTCTTTTCGCTGGTAAAGTTCGCGTGTTGCCAGATAAGCGAGCTGTTTTCGCGGTACGGTAGAAATCATAGCTCGAACGATAGTAGGATCGTAGGTTGGTGTAGATCGGATCGCTCGCCGCGAACCGGAGTCACGTGCGCGAGTTCACACGTGTAAGCCGACGCGGGAGTTTCATATTCGTGCTCGAGTTACGCGTGTGGATCGTTGGAGGGCATAGATAAGCCGTAGAACTAGTTACACATTGACCGATTGATTCAGCGTAATGAAAGAAACGGTTCTGCGGGGCATGTAATCGAGAAAGATTAACCGGAAGTCAGAGAACGCCAACCAGAGATTTTTTACCCTCCCATAGCAATTGCGGACGAGGTGAAATTATTCGCGCGATACGCCACGCGATATCGTCGCTCGCACGTCCTCGAAAAAAAAGAGAAGGAGACAAAAAGAGAAGGAGAAAAAAACACAAGGACATAAGAAAACACAAAAATTCGACGCGAATCCTCGAAACGCGTGCGCAGTCGGGATTCCCGTAGCTTCGTGAAAATCACCCGAAGTCCATCCAACGCGGAGAAAAGTGTAGAATTTTTTCAGAATTTCGGAGACAAGGAAAAAAAAATGGGTAGCGTGCTTCTGAATGTACTTCGAGCGACTCGAATCTGAAAGTTGAATCCCGCCGTTAAATTAACATCGCGATAACGTTACCCAATTGCATAACAGCTCGGACGAGTTGAGCAGAAACGGTTCTGGGTGAAACGAGTTCCGGAAACTATAATTTTGAGGAGTAAAAAAATCTAATGGTCAGGATTTTCAACGGCTACGGAAATCATTTCTCACTGCGCAGGATTACCTACGTGTGAGAATATTTTTGAACACTTCGACGATTCAGGTCCTTTTGCTGGTTCGAAGAGGATGCTGTGGCACTTTGTCAGCAGATTACTATCTCCGGTCTTTAAAAACCGTATCCTCGGCTGTCTCGACCTAATGAACGACGTTGCTGTATCCATAACAACAACGGACTCCGGAGATTTGTGGACAAATATTTGAGATGGATATCATTTGGGCTGACATTTCTGTAATTCCTTCGGCTTTCTCGGCCCGTTGGAGTGAAACGAAAAGAACCCAACGCGGTTGCAGGACAACCAACGGATAGATGAGAATTACAATCGTAGATCCATGTGATTTTCGTTATTTCCAACAATCCGCGGGATACACGTGAGAATTGAAATGAAAATTGCATTTCGCGTGCTTCCTTCGAAAAAAATGGTTGAGACGTGCCGTTGAAAAATTCTTGATGAGTGGTTCAGGTTTGGGAAAGAAATACTTTTACTTCAATTTTTCGACCTTGCGTTGAGATTTTTCCTTGTTAAAAATAATTTGCAGTCCCACGATAACGCGACTAATCTGTGAGGCGAGAAAATCTGTGTTTTTTCTCTCCAAGCAGCAGGTGCGCAATCAAAGTTATTGGTGAGAATGCAATGCGACGAGCTTCTCAAGGGAACGATGGGCATCAGGTAGGAATTACCAATGCTGACAATTGACCGAGGCCTGAGCCACTTGGAATTTGCCAATCTTTGACAGCTAACCGTTGTCCCAAACCTCGCAGATGGCAGCTTACAGTGAACAGCCCATCGTTGCAAGCTGCAGTTTGATTTTTATTTTCATATTCCACTACTCGAAACCTTGAAATTTTTGTGTGTGACACATTTATATTTATAATTGTATGTAAAGCAAAAAAAAAACGATGGGTCGAGCATTGGACCTAACATGGACCAATGAACAAAAATTCTTTCCTACTTGGATAGTTCTTTGAAGGAAACAGAGCAGTCTTATTTGTATATTTTGTATTCGTACAGGTAGCTACTAGGAAATTGATTCTGTGCGCAGAGAAGTAATTATAGGGTTAAGTGAGGTAAAGATGAGACATTCAATATTTTGGGTAAAAATAAGATGAAGTTGTTAAGGTTCAAAAACTCTAAAATGTTTATTCCCATTGCATTCATTTATTTTTAAACATCCCTATTTCACTGAAGTCGTGTGAAATAGTATCATTATTTGAATTTGTAGTCGAATTGATAGCAGTGTAAGTATGATAGTCAGAGATTATGCGATGCCACAGGTCGAAAACATTGAAAACTAATTTTTAAAAGCATTTAAAACTAAAAGATATTGATTTTGTCTCACATTCATCCCACCTGACCCTAATTTCAGATACCGAGATTCTTTACTCAAATTGTACGGGGCATTCCGCGCCAACTCGATCAGTGTTAAGCGCCGACCAACTCCCAATCATTTCACTTTTTTTTTCCGAACATTCTACTGGGTAAAAAACGCCACCTGATTCTTTTTTATGAAATTAAAAAAAAACATTCATTTTCTATACGTATTTGAAGTCGATTGCTAATGCTCTTTTTTAAAAATCTGAAAAAATTCTCACAAATCCAGCGAATGACAGGAAACACCCTCCGTTGCGGAAAACGTGGGCCGAATTTTTATCCTATTATTTTATCGCTTATTGCGGAATTTTTTAATATTTAAATTCGAAATTAATACAGGATCAAATTGTAGGCATCAAATAAGGGGAAATTTACTAACGATGCGCTGACGATTTGATCCTGTGTTCATTTTGGATACGAAAATTCCAAAATTCCGAATCAAGTGATAGAAATTTGGAAAAAAATTCGGCCCACGTTTTCCTTAACGAGGGGTGTTTCGCGTCATTCACTGCATTTGTGAGATTTTTTTCAGATTTTTAGAAATAAGCCTTCGCAATCGACTTCAAATATTTATAAAAAATGAACGATCGATTGAAAAAATTTGAAAAAAAATTCATGTCGCGTTTTTTACCGAGTAGAATGTAAGAGAAAAAATATGAGACGATCGTGACATGGTCGGAGTTCAACACCGCTCGAGTCGGCGTGGAATGCCCCATACGTATTTACATGTAATTAATAAAACAGCATAAGATTTTTCTCAGTTCGCCGTTTTGTTGTATTTTTTCGCCCAATTTTTTTTTGCTTATCACGCGTTGCATATCGTCACGCGTCGGCGTTCGCCGCACACAGTAAAAGAAATGCGACAAACGTAACGCAAAAATGTAAGTTGGCGACTTTTTTCCCCACAAAATTAGTGATACTTCGACACTCCTCGCGCGTGGCGTGCAATTCAGTTCTGATCGAAGCTTCCAGCTCGTCGATGTTCTCAGTCAAAAATCGTCGTTCCGAAATGACGTCCCGCCTCGATCGAATCTTCCAAGATCAACGCGACGTCTCATTTCTCAACGCGAACAATTACCCGGGGATGCAACGATCGTTGCGCGTCTCTTTGCACCCGATCGCGTCGCACGTCCGATCTCCCCGAGTGTAACTCGCGACAGGTCCCCGATCGAACGGAGGCTTCGCGATCGATGACAGTTCCTCGCCATTAAGACGAGACTCGAGAGAATGCGATCGAGAAGAAGCCGCGCGTTGCGACCGAAACGGCTTTATCATCATCAATACTCCCAATTAACAAGGCTCGTTATTGCAATCAGTCGATCGATCTTACGAAGCCTCTAATGACTCGTCTTTTCTTCATTTCCACTCGGTTCCATCTCGTTCCGATCGTCCTTTGTTATTTACGATCCTTTTTTTACCCCCTCCACCTTCGATTCCTTTATACGAATCGGTTCTTTCGCCAGATTCTACGTCTCAGCGTGTTGCCGCGTTTTTTTTCTCCATCGCTTCTTTATTTCATCCTCGATTTTTTTCTCCTCTCGTTTTTACTTCCAAACGAATCCTTTCTTAATCTTCGTTTAACTCCCGCGCGTTCCATGCTTCTCTCTGCTTTATTTTTATTCCCTTCTTTTCTGCTTCCCTCTCCTCCCTCTCCTCCCTCTCTCTCTCTCTCTCTCTCTCTCTCTCTCGCACCCTCTTTTTTCACCGCCCTGTCGCACGGTCTACACGGAATCGCCGACGAGTGAGACCAGCCCAGTTTGACCGGTCGGCGAACGGGCGGCCAGTTAACGTAGCGAATTCCCAACGCGGAATGCTTTCTTCCTTAATTAGAAAAATTTTCAACGCGACAATACGTACACCTCGTTCTATACGAGTAACCTTTGACTCCTTGAACCCTGAGCGTTATTGCTGAGAGGGAAGGCAACAGCGAACTATAAAAAGGAACGGTGAACATTCGAGCAACGATTGTCCGCGAAGTGGTGTGAAATTAAATTCAACTACCGCGAAAAATCCTTTAATATTAAGCGATCGACGCTTTTCGACCGCAACGATGCTCGATGCCTTCATTTTATTATAATCGGCGAGACCGTCGTGCCTGCAATTGCGAGGTCGTCATTTTTTTTTTAAACAAACGCGGTGAGAAAATAACATTCCGGGAAAATAATCCATCTGGAATTAACTCATCGCCACGTTCGATCGTATTGTTGTGTGTTTTCTAACTCATTTCATACGTCGTTACATTTGAGGCATTCTTCCTCCATCCAGCTCCCCATTTTTCCCATGTCTCTGAAAATTCCGAAAAAATTCCGTACTTTTCTACGCGCCAATTGGACTCGCTGTGATTTTTTTTTGGATTTTTTGGAGCTTCGAAGTTACGTGTCTACTAACATTTTTCGTTTCGGCGCTTTTTTTTCTTGAAAAAATGTTACGGGGAATTATGTGACGGATAGTTTTTCAGTTTCTACGGATCCTCGACACTTTTTTATGTCAAAACAATTTTTTCTTGCACAACAGTTTTCGGAAAACAATCTCACATATTGACACCTCGAACTATCCGACTCAATAAAAGTAGTTGTTGGTTTTGTAATCCAATAATTATAATAAAAAAAATGTTTTATGCAAAATGTTGACATTGATGAAAAGTTAGAAAAAACAATCGTTGCTTTCGTACCATTCTCATATTTAACTGAAATACTTCTATTTGTCGCATAATTTAACCAAGAAAAAAAGTGTCGAAATCCGTTAAAATGGCATTTGTAACCTTATTTTCCCACTTAGACCCTTCGAATCAGATTTTTATTTTGACTAAATTTTTTTCAAAGCTGCACGGAAAAACTATAACTTTTAGCCAGAAAAATTGTATTGGTCGGCGCGACTTTATCGCAATTTGTACATCAAATTTAGGAAACTTCTTAGTAGACACGAAACTTCGGCGTCGAAGCTCCAAAAAATCAACAAAAAAATCACAGCGAGTCCATCTGACGCATAGAAACGTATAAATTTTTTGGAGAATTGTCAGAGACATCGGAAAAAATAGGTGGCTGGATTGAGGAAGAATACCTCGAGTAGTAAAAAATCCTGACCTATATCCGATACTCCTCAACCTTTTTTTCTGATTGAATATATTTTTTGTACAATAAAGTGTATGGATAAGAAAATCTAGGGGGTCGATACCTCATATCTTGGCAAACCTATTTTCAACGAAATAATTATTTTGTTAAATATTTTTTACCAATTATGGTTTTTCTTCTTGTTAATTAATTTAGTCACAATTGAAAGCAAAAAAAAAACGTGGGGAATGCCATACATTTCGACTGGAAATAGGGTGAGGGTCGTCGAATCTTAGGTTGATACATCAAGCGCGCTGGAGTTAAGATTTTGAGAATAGGAGAAAATGAGAAAAAAAGCTCATCTTGTTGTAGATAGGCTATTGTTGTAGATAGCTTGAATTTATTATAGAAATTGACCGAAGGAATATCGTGTTTGTGATCGGGAAATTAAATTAGAATGAAAATTAACGGCTATTGGTTGAATGTTTTTCGTTTAAATTAGTGCACTATTCAATTTGGTCTCATTGTTAATATATATACATGTATATATATACATATATATATATATATATATATATATACATATATACATATATATATATATATATATATATATATATATATATATATATATATATATATATATATATATATATATATCAAAGAGAGTACCACGTGAATGGGAGTCATTCCTATTTTATATATTTCAGTTTATTGTGTCTTATTTATTTATTTTCCAGTGAGAAAGGTTACATCCAGTTTATTTAGGACGTATCTGTGGAAATAATTCAATTAAAAAAATTGCTAATCATCGAATGCTATTTTTTAATAAAAAATAGAAAAATTATATGTATTTTTGATTTTTGTAACTATAATATAATAACTAAAGTATGAAATAAATAATAACCGTTCTTAAATCCAATGCTTTGGTATATATGTTTTACCATTAGCAGCAGTAATAATTCTGGTTACTACACAACATCTGGTTAAATTAGAATACAATAAACAATGGCATTTATCACTTATTTTCCCGATCTCATATGGTTGGTAATGATCTCCGGAATCATGTTCTCCAATTTTACTACTAATCAAAATGAATTTGTAATTAGAATCAAGTAAAAGTAATTTAATGCGATAGAACGTAGGTCCTTCTTCACATGGGATCGTAATAACTGCATCTTTATAAATTGTATGACCAATATGCTAAATAAGTCTGATTTGATAGATTTCATAGGAGTTATATCTCCTCTCTAGCTGCTCTGCTGCATGGATAATCAGCGCGCGCATTTTTTGTAACGAGAGCTATGTAACGTGGGAGCGCCATACAACATATCTTTGATTGCTATGCACTATAGTAATGTATACCATTTATTGTTTACCATGCAACACGGTAACCGTTACCAGGAAAATGGTAAGGAGTCCTATTCAACATAGTATTGTTTACGATTTAGCATAAAATGAGTCTCCTTACTACGTTAACATCGTAATTATTACTATTTTTTTCTCTTCGTGTAACATTTTTTATGCAAACTAATTTGTTAGCCCCAATTATTAATTTAAACTCGAGTGTACAAAAATCTTTGTGGAGTGTACTGTTCGGGTCGTAGCGTTTTGTTTCCATTATCTATACTTTCGGTATGCATGTAAGTATTTACTAAATCGTTGTAGCTCCTGATGCTCGAGGCTATTATATTATACATGCCATACCATTCGGAGGAACTTGGTAATCCGAGATTAACAAGTTAGTTCATATTCTGATCTGTCTCGCTAACGATGCCGAGGCCAATGGGCTCGGGTGAATCAAATTACTATAGCTATTACTATATATTAGCGGGATACCGTATTACTCGGACATCTCGGGCTCGGATGGTTTCAGCAGCAGGTTTCATAATTGCTGGACGTTTCGAGGAAATGTGAATCGCGAGGATTTATTGGGCCGGGGCATTCGCTTGGTAATTCATAGGATCCGGCGAGAGAACGTATGCGTCGCGGTTTATTTCGATCACCGGTCGCATCGACGACTCGAATTTTTTCCCGTAGCATCGGGAGTCGTGCGAGGAATATTCGCGTGTGACGGTTGCGAGCGGCGAAAAGCTGGGATACTTACCAGAAGGTTCACGTTTCCGGTGTCGTCATCGATCCATCCCAAGAGTATATCAGCACCCTTCATGTGACTCTGGTCGTTGAAGCCGATGCCAACGTAGCCCAACGTCTTCGCCGTAACCCTGAAGGTCACCTCATCTTCGTCGGTGGGATCCCACTCCAGCAAAACGTCTCCATCAACATCGAGCTCTTCGCTACGTAGGAAGTTCACTTTTTTAGCCGAACGTTTAGTTCTGGTTGAATCGAATAGCGAGGAAGATCCGCCGCTGGGCGGTATCAACTTTTGACCACCCACTTTTTGACGAGCCGCAATTTCTTTGGCCGTGGGAGAATATTTCTTCGGAACCCGATCGACTACCGGCTTCGGAGGCCTCTTCAGCGGAGGTCCAAAGCCACTTTTTTTCACCCACGAAGCTTCAGCATCGTTAACCATCTCGACCTCCAATTTCAAGTCCCCCTCGCCTGCCTCCGCTTCCCACTCCTTCGCGTAATCCTCATCGACGAGTTCGCGATATTCGAAATCAGATTTCCCACTCTCAGCGCTTTTCGCGCTCCCAGCCGCGTTTTCCGCGCTCTCGAACGCTTCCATTCTTAATCCGCGACGAGCATTCGACGCGACACCCTCCCCGGTGCTTTCCACAGCCTCGATCACTTCCGAATCATCGTTGCCACGGGATTCCGGATCCTCGGCGTCATTCACAGCCTCCAATCCGTCGTCCCTCGCCAGTAGTACTTTCTTTACGCTCTTCCCTTTATACTTCACCGCCAAACCCTCGTCCTTACCGATCTCCAATCTCTCGCTTGCCTCCTGCCCCAGATTCTCGTAGTGACTCGGGTCCCAGTTCTCCTCCCGATCATTCTCAAACTCCAATCCGTCATTTTTCTCGATCTTACGCTTCTCCCAACCTCCAACCTTCTTCGCCACCTCGTCCTCATCCTCGTCACCTTTCCAACCTTCCCCCATCGTCGTCACCTTCTTCACGCTTGCAAACTTGCGAGACGCATCTCCCATCTGACCGGACACCGCAGCGCTCCTCGCGTTTCGCGTCCTCGCCAAGTTCTTCACGTGCTTTTTCTCGTACATCCTCGTTCTCATCGTCTCGTCCATGTGCTGCACGTACAGATCGAGTAAATCGCACTCGACCAGCCAGCACATCCCCAGAAATAAGACTATTCTTGACACTCTCATCTTTGATACTCCTCAAAACACACCAAGTTCCCCAAAACACCCCAAGTTCCCCAACACACCCCAAGTCCCTCGAAACACCTCAAGTTCCTCGAAACACCCCAAGTTCCTCAAAACATCGGAAATCCCACGAATGAGAGTTGGAAACACGATTATTGCGAAGAAGAACTATCCCCCGAAATTTTAATTCTTTGTCGACCTATTCTCGCGGTACGCGCAAACAATTAACTCGCGATTAGTCACTACAACTGCATCGAGTCCATACCTTACCAGTCTCACTTCACAGTTTGGACTTTTTCCACCGTTTCTTTTTTCGACACGGCAACGACCAGGCTTCGCGCGTTGTCAAGCAACGTACACTTCGCAGACCCTGAACATCTTCGGCTCGGCGTGTTGCGCGCTCGAGAGTTCTGCTGGTACTGCTTCGACACGCGATCGCGATCGCCCCTCGCGATGCTGCAGCTGCTTACCTGCTGGCGTCGTCCCCCCTTCATCGGGCCCACGAGACCCGGTGTAACGCTCGGGGAAAAGTCCCCCGACTACGACGACGGGGATCTCGGTGGCCAATGAGAAAGTTGTTTTAAACAACGACGCCACGGAAGAACGAGATACGGGCTTACGAACTGTCAACCACCATCGACGTGGCGGTAGGTCTTCTATATCAGTTTACCCGCTGCGCGGAGATGGGGAAATGCACTTCTATTTCCTCGTTAAATTTATACAATTATACGCCTCGGAGGAGGGGAATTTATCCGCGGCTTTCGTCTTACCCTCGCTCGCGGGATGGAGATTCGCGAGGCGGACGATAAAACTCAATGGATTGCCACCTCGTCGTCTTCGTTTATAGCTGGGATCTGCTGTAAAACTAAGTACCAAGAAATTTCTCCGACTCTTCGTAGTTTCATAGGATCGACGCTTTTTTCCCCTTTTTTTCCCCGTTTTTTCTCACGGACACCGCGGACGGGATTCTTCGACGACTTCGGTTTATTGAGCCACCGCGGCGAGATGACGATACGCGCGCCTGCAATTCGATCCGTTGATAATACTTACGACGTTGGTGAACGAATCGATCGCTGTGTGTATTGTGGACAGATGAAACGATGGCCTTGCGTGTTACGAGTCAATGAAAGCTTTTACGTTCATTCAGTCGTCGCCTACACCCACGCCGCGGGGATGATCCGCGCGAGTCATCGGATTCCGATATCTTCTCGCACCTGAATCGAAAATGCGCCATTTTTGTTGTCCGTATCTGCAGTAATATAGCTCTACGAGTATTCATTATTCGTCGTAGATTCTCATCACGGACAGCTTATTCAAAATGCAATTTAGCGATTCTCAGGAGATTGCCAACTTTTTTTGAAAATGCTACCCAAAATTCGTGAAATTGTTTCGTCAACCATCGACAACGGCGCAAATTAACACTGCGCATTTTTTCCCTCGAACACGCGATAAACTGATCTTTGTAATTAAAATTGTTGTCTAATAAATTTGTCACGTCTGTCAAAACGACGATAGCCAAACTAAAAAACAGGCTGAAGAGTCAGAAAAAGATGGCAAACAGGTCCAAAAATGACAAAAAACTGCGAAAAAATAGGAAAAAGATTGGACAAGAAACTCGAAAAACACAGAAGAACGTCGAAGAAATCGGAAAACAATGAAAACAGTGAAAAAATATACAGTAAGTGAAAAGATACAGGTGTTTATAATCAGTATCGTGTCGCTATCGCACGAGAAATTGATAATTTTGGCAAATAACATTTTTTCACCACGTGAAATGGACGCCATGTTTGGAAAAAAACGGTATAATTCGACATTTTTATTTTTCTATAAACATTAGGTTTTATTACGCGCGTAATTGATTTCCAGATAATCTTCTCGAGGCATTTGGCTGCAACCAAATTTTATATCAGTAATTCGCATTTTTCTCAAAATACCGTTTTTCGAAGCACAATTTTTTGAGCTTCTCGCAACGATATCTGCAATTCGTAGGACAGAAGCACCGTGCTAGTTGGGAAAAAACTCTGGTTGACTGGAGAAAATAGCGTTGTAAATGGCAGTCGTTTAGCGATTTCTAACCGAAACGCTGGTAGTTCATTTATTCCGATCGTATAAACGAGCCCAGAGAATTCCAGGATTCGCTTTACGTCTTGGACGTAAAAATAGTGCGTCGATGGGGCATTAGATGCGATATCGCCGTCGGTTTATCATCCGGAAAACGAGTTGTTGCGTTCAAGAGTAAAGGACGACGAGTTTTATCGTCCAATTTTCAAAGAGGATTTTGGAGCGCGTTGTCGAGAAATAAAAACCTTCGAAAATTCCGATATTCGATGCGGTAGCATAAAAATATCCGGCGGATTTAATCGACAGCGGAGCGAAGACATCGTCGAGTCATTCAACTACACATAGCAGAAGATAGCAGAAGAATAATGACCAGAAACGAAAAAAAAAAATGTCTAGAAAATTTAACGCTTCCAAAATTTTGGAAATTCTATAATTGTGCCGAAAATGAAATTGTGATTTTCAATTCTTAAGGGTTGGTTTCGAGCTTGAGAGCAACTCTTTGGAAAATATTGCTGGGAAATTGGAGATATTCTAAATTAGACACAAATTTAATAACGAACTGATGAAAAATCTACTTTAAATGAAACAATGCGTTTTTTAAAAATAATAAAGGGTGGTTTTTATAGTCAAGGGCGGATATTTGAAAGTTGCTTTAAATTTTCCTGACATTTTTTCTCATCTCCAGTCGTTATTCGTCTGCTATCCAGTATAATTAGGCTGTACGCAGTAAAATGACCTGGGATGGCAAAGTTCACTTTTCTAGGGGTGATTTCTACCCTTAAATTTGAGCCTTGGCGCGTTCTTCCATATTCTAAGGGAAAAACCTTGGTTTATCGAGATCGGTGAGTCCGGGTTCCGTACGTTTACTTGTCAGCGTGCACAGGTGGAATTTTTCGACTTGTCGGTCGACAACGTCGACTCAGGAGGACAAGGCTTCGAGTGAATTGGCTTTGGTTGGGAAAAATCGAAGGACTCGACGCGATGGAGCAGACAAATCGACCGGTTTCCAATAATCGTGGCTGATCGGTGAGCCGTGGAGATTTGCCTTCGTAATTATCCGATTTGATTGGCTTTTCTTTCATCGTAAGATCGGATAAAATGGCACGTGGCCTCTCAACCGTCGGGAAGGCAGATGCCGTGGAAAAAGCAGGTGTCAAGTGAGGAACAGGTGAATTTCTAAGGCTCGCCGCTTCTTCTTTGTCCGTCGACAATTCCGTTACGCACTCCGTAATTTGTGCCCGTCGGAGATACGCGCAATGAACGATGCTCGTCAGTTTTTCGGGAGCCCTAAAAAATCACAGAATTTTCGCGCTTATTCGACGTAATTTTCTCGCGACTCAACACTCACAATTCCAACTCTGTGTCCTCGCGCCGAAACGAATTACGAGTAGTGGCGATATTTCTGGTAGCGTTCACGCGACGAATATTCTCGTTTCATGAATACTGACGACTTCGATGCTTTCTTGCTTTCACGGATCAGCAATCCCCTCGCATACGGTGTATTTCTCATGCCGTTGATGTCCTCGACGAATCGATGTAGCCTTCGCGACTCCAAATCCTTTCGTGATCGCGATAAACGTCGCCTCTTTTTATTCAGAACTAGCGCAGCCAGCGAACTTCGTTTGTTGTTTTGCGATTTAAATTATTTCTAGTTAACATTTTTGTTGCTATGTAATAAATAACGAACTTATTTTTATACAGCAATAGCGCGGGGATGAGATCTATGACAGCCAGAGACCTGGCACGCAGTAGACGATGACCGCCGACGAAAACTGTAACGCGCGCACACACAAATAGACCAAATTGTTGTACTTACTGACTAGTCCGGTCAATATATACTTTCAATCTTGCAAAAATTCCGGTCGGCTGTTTTTCATCCATTGTGGTGGGCACTGGTAGTTTAAATTCAAAATGGCGACGAAATCGCGCAGCTGCGTTTATTCGCGATTGAATTTTATGAAAAAAAAAATGGTTTTTCTCGAATACCTCGGCCATTTCGAATTTTATCGAACAGTTGTATAAACAAAATTTGTAGAAAATTTAATTTTCTACAACTTTGTTTTCTACATCTTTTCTTCTAAGATCGATATTACGCCAACGGCGAAGAAAAAGAGAAACGTCCGAGTACTTCGATAACCGAATGCCGTGAAGTTCAGCTTATTTTTGTTGAAAAAATATCCTCCATTCTCCATAACCATACCTTGTATGATTTGGAAGAAAAAAACTACAATAAAGAGTAAAAAATGCGAATGTAACGAACATACTTGTAATAAACTTATATTTCATCCATACCTGAACATAGTTGCGTTGAAATCGCATCGTCTAGTATTATGATAAATGGGCGATATCAAAATCACGTGGAAGGAAGATATATCTGCTTTGGAATTGTATAATCGTGCAGTGAAATTTGTAAAAATGTAAGGGCCACGCACAGTCGAACACTTCATTACAACTTTCTCTTCAAACTCAGCTTAAAAAATGAATAAATAAAGGAATAAATGAACGAATGAATAAATAAATAGATAAATAGATAAATAAATAAATAAATGAATAAATGAATGAATGGATAAATAAATAGATAAATAGATAAATAAATAAATAATAAATAAATAAATAAATAAATAAATAAATAAATAAATAAATAAATAAATAAATAAATAAATAAATAAATAAATAAATAAATAGATAAATAAATAGATAAATAAGGCCAAAAATTAATTCCACGTTTGTTTTCGATTTTATAGCAGTTTGGCTCTCCGCGATGAGAAAATAATTGACCGTCGTCGTAATAATCCGGAAACCAGGTCGGGAATCTATAGATATCGCGTCACTGTGAATCTGGGAAGTCCGGTGATCTGGTAGCGATGATAGGAATAGCAATTAACTATGCGGAAGAGGCGATGTTTGTGGCGTGTCCCGCGACCATGGGCGGTTCATTAGCTAAGATTCTCTCGATCGAACGTCTTCGGGCTACTAATCGTCGGATTAGCGAGACGTTGGAAGCACCCGTAACCACGCGGTGTTCCCTCTTCGCGGTCGTATTTAATCAGCCCGTAAAATGGCTTCTGCTGGCTATCCAAAGCTTCAGGAAAATTGAAATCGGCGACGTCGCTCTCGATCGTTTGCGAATAAAACGGGGGAGCAAAATAGAAATGATACGTAATACGTATCATTCAGTTTCACGACTCGTGGAAAATTCCCACGGCATCCAACAATCACAGTCTCTTCGTCGCGCGTGGACTTTCGTAAGATCGTCACGTTCCATCGAGTCGATTGTCATTGGCAGTCGTACGGCTACCCATCGACAAATTTCCCGCTATAAATGTGAGCCCAACTCATCGCGTCGCTGGCCAACGAATTATTTTCGGACAAAATCGTCTCTTCGATCGGCGAATTTCTCGCGAAATTCCCAATCCTCTAGTCTCTCTGTCTCCCTCTCTCGCTCTCTCTCTCGCTCTCGCGCTGTTGCATCGTGATGCGCGTCTCACGACGACAAAGGGAGAGAATCGGCGACGGTTCTGTACGAATACCTTAGCCAGGATCTCGAGTCGGTATGCCTGCACATAATTTGTCACCGATTCCATAGACGGAAAATGCTCCAGGAATTTATTCTCCGACAAAGAGAAGGATGTTGTCAGAAGCTATGGTTAGTCGTAGTCCTTGGTCCTTTCAGCCGCTGGGATCACGCACAATACACGATCCGGTACTATTCTCTGAATTTCTGATTCC
Organism: Arge pagana; assembly: GCA_963969455.1. Classification (NCBI taxonomy): domain Eukaryota; kingdom Metazoa; phylum Arthropoda; class Insecta; order Hymenoptera; family Argidae; genus Arge; species Arge pagana. Next base: position 15,153,234 of record OZ018311.1, on the reverse strand, counting down.
TCTACCAGCCACGCAATTGTTAGCCCTGCGTCCTTCGACCATCCTCTTCGCCCTTCGCGCCAGTAATCTGCGAACTCCCAGCGAACTGGAATTTTCTAATGGTCCCACGATATTTTACTTTTTTTACCCTCCCTCTCGTTTTTCCTCTCAGCAGTTTTCTCGACACTTTTTTCTCAACCAGAAAACGTCGCGACGTCGATTCGAGGCGCGATGAGTCGACGCTGTTCCCTTCCCAGTCGCGCTGACTCGTATCACTCGGATGCATAAAAAATCACGGGATATATCGTTGGCAATAGAATACACGGTAGTAAATTCGTCAGTCAGTTGTAGCTCGGAAATAATGTATTCTCGGCTCGTTTTATTATAATTCATTACGTGTCCGTCGTCCAGCTACGCGAGCATCGAGTAGCGAAGTTCGGTTCTCCCTCGATCGACGCAATCAAGGAAGAGAGAGCCTCGTGATATCGTCGAAAAACTAATTTCCTCTGCCGCGGCACGTCAAATTTATGCCTCGAGAATACTTATTGGACATTTTTCCCCTAAATTATCAAAACTGACGCTCGATTTGTATGAAGCTGGGGAAAATAATTCAATTTTTCTCTTCAGACTCTCACAGATTTGTATGACCGTCGTTTAGAAGACTCGCGTCTCGAAAATTATGACGCGATTGGCTGAAAATATTCCTGGCTACAGATGACACGGGTAAGAAGTCATTTTTGTTAGGATCGTCGACAAAAAACGGAGGAAAAAAATAGGCAAATTGATTCGTTTGAATCCTCAAAAATAACGAAAAAGTCCAAATTTTTATTAAATCTATTTCGAGCCAAGACGTGAAATTTTCCACAGTTTTTGGCCAGAATTTCAGTTTTCCCCGAGGCAATGCTTCCGAAACTGCAGCAGAAAATATATTTTCGTGTCTTTGATTCGCGATTTTGAAGAAACGAGCTCGAAAAATCGGACGATTTCGGGATCTATCGACCAAAGTCAACAACTTCACGGTGATGCTATCACAAACGTTTCAATGATCCAGGAAATTCCTCGCGTGACACCCGAAGCCCGATCAATCGCAGTCGAGATTCGAAAGCATACGAATCGTAATATTAAAGAAGAGGAATCTCGACTCGGAGATACGAATAGATACGGATACAGCGACTCGCGAGGTATAAACTGTAAACGCTTTACCATTTTCTTAACGCGGCGTTCCAGACGTTCACCCTTCGAAATTGACCGTCCGAACTGGTTTTCAACGCTCAATTAAATTAATTAGGCCCGAAGCGGCAAATCAAGCATCAAATATAATTATAAGATAAGCAATCGTCCATTTTTCCCCCTGCGAACAGAAAAATAAAGAAATTCGTGCCTCAAGGGTTTTTTTACGAGTAGTTTTCTTCTCTTTTTTTTAAACCTTGAGCAAACTGTTTGCTCCACTTTTGTTATAATCATTATCCTGGTCTTCGACGGCAGTCGAGAATCGGAAATCGTTTCGCCAAATGTTTTTGCTCAACCTCGTAAAGTCGTCTGCATCGATCACGATTTCTGTGTTAATCCATCGCGAAATTTACGTTGGAAAGATATTAAGTTGATTTCAAACTGGTTCGAAAATTATTTTGGAAACTTCTGCTATTAATTTCATTTTATTCGTATATTTTCTTCTCATTGTCAGTAAGATTTACGTGTCACGAGATTATCGTGTCTGCTTCCGATCATCAAACGTTTAGAAATTTCCTAACGATTCCAAAGAAAATGAGTAACAAATCAGACTAATTTCAACTGAAATTAGGGGTTTTGCTTCTGCTATTTCTCACTTGAATTCTGTCTACGAAATTACGAGACATTTCAAGCAAAAGTCTTGATATGATTTCGCATACTGTAAAATTTTATAAGAAATAATAATAAATAAATAAATAAATAAATAATGCCAAATAAATAACAAATATTAACTCATAAATTGTATAAGAAATAAGGTAATTCAAATATTATGCCAGGCGAAAGAATCGCCATATTTTGAAACTGAAAGAAGTTCGATTACATGTGATAAAAAGGTATTGAACGACGTAGTATGTTTTTCATATATTCATTTGTACTTTTGAAGAAAAAAATTCTCAAAATTTTCATAAAATTACTTACAGCAACAGAACTTTGCAACGTGATGAAAAAATCCTATTTTGAGATATCTCAATGAAATTGTAGCTGTATATAGTCACTCGTAAGGCTGATATAGTATAATTTTTTCTGATTTTTCCCCATTATTAAATGCTACTAAACGAGATGTTTAATTCTTAGCACTGGTTTATTATATTTACCCTCGGAGTGACACCGCCCAAAAAATTACGTAGGTATAATCATTTATTCCCTAGTAACAAGATGTAAAAAGTTCTCAAACCTCGAATCGGTGGAACATTGTTAAAAAAATTATAAACAAACAATGCGATCTATTTACAATATTCATTATCTTGGAAACTATTTGTGATATCCGGATGGAATTTTAACTCTAAATAGTCCCGCGTAAGATCGATATAATAGAATTTTTTCAGATTTTTTTGCCCACTATGAAATGATATAAAAAAATAGGAGTTCAATTTTTATTTTACTCGTTTCTCGTAAAATAAATGCAATTTTTACGAGCTACAAAATCGTGCGACTTGTCAACTTTGTATAGCATTTTCTTCGCGCAGTTTCATAGTTTTTGGGAAAATTGAACTTGTCTCGAAAAAATCTGTGGAAAATGGGATTCAGACGTGAGCGAGAAACCGTAGATTTGCCTGGCCTCGATCGTTGCTATGGATAATTTGCTTCTCAGAATCCCCCCGAAGATACTCTGGAGCGAGACGCCTCTCGGAAGTAGGGATAGAGGGACGAAGGTTCTCGAAATATCGCCGTATCCTTGCGAAGGATACGGTTTCGGCTGACGCGTAAGCTGTCACCCGATACAGACTGGCTCCGCACGTGCGTGATACTTCGTTGATATCCTCTATCCACCCGAGTAGGAAGTTCTCAATTGCGGCGTTTTCTCATCATGGAAATCGAGACAGCAAGGAGACGACGTTAGTAGCGATGATTCTGTGAAACTCTTCGTCGTCCTCCATCACGATGCGTTCGGCATTTCTGATCGGTTCGCCAGTTCGCGTCCGAAAATGTTGTTCGTCTCGTGCTTCGCCGCGATCGTCCTGGAATAAATGGATCGTCCTGGATCGTCCTCGAATATTGCTGGAACAATCATACGATAAGAAGGAGCGTGGAACTGACAATGAGCACCACTAGCAAAGGGGCGCGTGCCACGAGCGAACATCTGGCTGTCGCTCCTCGACGAGCCACTGAATATTTCGAGGCCTGCAACGCGTCAGCAGCTCCGGTTACAAAAACGCTTCCGCAGGAAGCAGCCGAGTCCAGATCTTTCCATAACGTTCGAGGTGAGAGCGCCTTCGTCGAATTCGGTCGGAATCAGCCGTTGCACGGCTCGATACGTATACGAATTGACATGTGTCATCGATATTAGACTATTAGATAGTACGTCCTCGTTTCGTCAGAGATATGGGAAATTTCTATTGAATATGCATAGACTGGGCGTAAAATTGGGTAGTTAATTGGAAATTCTCTCCCGAAACTGGTTACTACTCCGATGAGATTCCTTGTCACCGCGATGCTCGAGAGAGAAAATTGAAAACTAGTTCTCGTCCTGCGAACAGCGTTGAAGTCTTCAACTCTCGCTGTCTCGAGTAGGGTGTTTCATTTTTGGACGACATTTTTTTTCGACTCACGTACAAGATGTGTACTTTCAGGAGGGTAAAAAACGAGGTCTGCTCAAATTCTTCCTTCAGTATTATTATTAAGAAGCGGCTGGTTGCAAATTTCTATTCCCCATTTAAGGGGGTATTCTGGTTTACTAGAATTTTCTAAAAGGTTTTCTAAATGTTTTGGAAATGTGGAAGAGACGTTATACGGTGCAGGAATCGCTGAGTAATAAGTGTAAGTATAGAACGTGGTATAAAATTAGTTAGACCGCCCGAAACGAGACTCGAACGCGTTTTTCTCGAAACTACGTTTTTCGGAACGGTTGACGGGATATCTCAGGTTTTAGTGGGTCGATTTACTTCAAATTTGGCACAGAGATTCTTAATATATGTCGCTATCGCTCGACGAGAGCTTTTTTTTTCAAATCAGTATTTTGAAAAAATTCCCAAAGTAGAAAAATCGGGGCAAAAAATACTTTTTTTACATGGCCGCCATTTTGCGACACTTTTTTTTGCAAATTGCTCTCGTCAAATGGAAACTACATCCCCACTCTTTAAGAAATAACTAAAATCTTGGTTTCCAGATCATCGAGGAGGGTGGAATTGTGTCGACCAGGCGGCAGCTTTTTTTGAGTCCCACTTTGCGAGCCTGTACTTTTTTGAATTTTGACTTTTCTTTTTACTAAATTTGTTTGTGCTCTCTAAGCATAAATAAACAACTGATAGAAAACCCGATGGTAAAAACGTTTACCGTTTTTATTTACAGCGTTTTAAAAAGCATCCAAAAGTTGGCCCTCGAGCAACGTGGTACACAAGTTTTTGATGTTCGGGGAATTTTATACCTCGACAATTGCATGTTGTACAGATGAGTCCCGACATATTTGCACAGGGAAATAAACGCTGTACGAAACGGGCCTCGTAGAATTTTTCGATAAACATACCCGTTCAAATAATATTCGAGGTCAAAGTTCGAAATTGGTGAAAATTCATCTGTTTTTAATATTGTGGGGAAATTATTGACTCCATCGAAAAATACCAATCGACTTTTTTGTATACCATTGAATTCACTACATAGATTTTCTCGTTTATAATTCATAAATAGGAATGCATAATTGTTAAGCTGCAAAAATGTGTGTTTATCAGAAAACTGGTCCTAATGGGATAATACTACTCGAAATATCTACGAAAAAAGATGGATAAGATACTCGAGAGTGAAATATCGTTCTTCATCGCTGGTAAAAATATGTCTCATCAAATTTTTGCAAATAATGCATCGGCTGTGCATCTCTTCGTAATTTATTCAACTTTCATTTCCACCCAAACTTAAGGCTCTCGTTGGTCACAGGAGCTCTCGCCACAAATATTGCATGTTACAACAATGGAAACCGATGCGCATCGCCGTCCAGATTGTCATTCATTTTTCTCGTCAACTGGCAAAATTCGATCACGTCGATAGGCATCCGCGTTTCGTGTTTTGAGCTCCTTGCATTGTAGATTTGCCTCCTGACTTGAAAACCGCCATAATCATCGGATCTTCACGGTTCTAACCGTTTTCTATACGCGCGTGCGTATTTATTCAGCGGAGTGAGCGAACAGCTGGCCTGATTCGGCGGAAATCGAACACAAAATTCGAACGTCGGGTGTTCTTGCTCCGGAGAGCCGTTGCTCGAATTAATCGAGTGGAATAAAATTGATCTGACGGTTTATAATTGTAAGAACTCGAAAACGACACGTTAAATTTCGAGGAAAAAATGACGAAAAAAAGAGCAATCGAGTACCGGACAATGCGCCAAAATGGCAACCATAAATTTTGTTTCAATCTCTTCAAAATACCGCGAATTTCGGGCTGGGAGAGCGGAAACACGATTTTTTTTCCTATTCTCTAAATGTTTTTTTTTCTAATTCCTAATGATTTCCGCGATACAAAGTTGTGGAATTCGTTAAAGATTGCAATAGAATAATTATTATGGTTTTTTTTCTTCAGAAATCTAGGTTCCGGTGTTGATTCTTTAATTCATCTCGCAAGCTGCTTATGATTGGATCTGGTGAGGAAAAACAATAGTGAATTTTATCTGTTGTCTCCAGCTCGAGCATTGTTTTATGACATAGCTTATTTGTATTTTCTGCAATATTATGAATTGAAAGGTCTTTAAAAAATGCAACGTATTTAAATATATACGCATTTAAATGTACAAATTTTATTATTACGAAACTCGATCAAATTCGTTCGCCTTCTTACGTACATAATCGCCAATTTTATATCGGAAATATAGATAATAATAATCTCTTTCAATTTCAATTTCCATTTAATTTTCGATTTTTATTCAGCCATATATTGTCACATGAAATTATATATAACTATATAAGGGGCATTCCACGCAAATCGGACGGTTCGAATAATTTGAATGTTGGATTTCCTTCATTTTTTGATATCTTCAAGTACTCATCCTAAAACTCTTTCTGGTGAAGCTTGAAATTTTTTTTTATCACCGCTTCAACAGACGCTCTTTTTCGATCTTTCGCTCATAACTTCTTCAAAATGCTCCCAATTCAAATTGGTTGTTGTTCAAATTCCTATCTTCCTACATACTTTTTGGAAAAAAGTACAAAAAAGTTATCCACAGTATTTCCACATGCGATTTTTGAGCTTGTGAATTTTAATTTTGTTTTCCAAACTATATCTACTCTTCGATTTTTCCGACCATTTTTTATTCCAAACTTTCGTTCATTCTCAAAATTTTGAGACCAAGTTAATAGTGGGTCTATGATAATTACTATTTAAAAAAAAAAATTCAATTTAGAATAAAAAATTTCGGCTATTAACCATCTTTAAAACTATTTCTCAAATAGGAAAATAATAGTAATTATCACAGGCCCACTGTCAACTTGGTCTTAAAATTTGTAGAATGAACGAAAGTTTGAAATACAAGGTTACCAAATAATCGAAGAGTACGTAATTATCTGTAGTATCGTATAAAATGATATCGTGCCGAGATTCATTTCTAATTTCACACGATTAGAGTCATTTACGTTTAATTTTACATGATTATACAAGGTGTCCCATTTTAAATGATACAGCTGAATATCTCGAGAAGCATTGGTCGTCGAGAAAAAGATTTCGGATAAAAGTTATTGGGTTCGAGGGGGGACAGATTCTGGTGATATTGGTTTTCTTGTAAGCGGAGGGGTTAGGGTGCTACGAAGGTCAACTTTGGTTTCCCAAACGGAATCATACATTTATCATTTGTTCGTTCGATTGAGGATTTAATTTTACGTCGAAAAACACTGAAACAGAGATGTGCTAAAACGAAGAGTTTCCAAGATATTCCATCATTTTCAAAAATCGTTCGAGCGTTCATATTTGAGCGCGTGTCCATCGGTTGACGTACAATTCACCTTAAGCATTGATCAGCTGCTCGAGCACGTTACCTTCCTGTTGATGCGCAATTGCAGCCTATTTTTGAAACTTTCAATCGTTTGAACAAGAACAATTCTCGGAATCTAGGTTCGTTTACGTTTATTAACTACGATTCCTTCCAAGGCAGTCGGAGAACTGCTCACAAGCTGTAACGACGCGACATTTCAATCCTTTTAAAAGTGTGCATCAGCAAGATAAGTTTTGCGTAATCGAGCGAAAAAATGCAAGACTACAGTGGGAGCGAAGCGCGCATCTGATTAATCTACATCAAACGACACATGGACGATTTTTGAAAATGATGAAATATCTTGGACAGCCTTCGTTTTAGCACATCCCTGTTTCAGTGCTTTTTCACGTACAATTTAACGCTCAATCGAACGAACGAACGATAAATATATGATTCCGTTCGAAAAACCAAAGTTGACCTTCGTATCACCTCGACTCCTCGTCTCACAAAAAAGCCAATACTACCAGAATCTGTCCTCTTTAGAACACAACAGCTTTTATCCGAAACGTTTCTCTCTACGATCAATGCTTCTCGAGATATTCGGCTGCATTATGGGGAGGTTCTAGTCCAGAGGCCCGAAAATGTGCGTAATTTCATGATTTTTTTTGAGAGTACATACGTATTTTTTTACAAAAACTTTTGTCTCATCTATTTGTCTATATTTTAAAAAGTTTACAAATTTTTTTCGAGTAAAAATAATACACAAGGGCAGCTCCAGCCCTCACTGACGACGGTCGTGCGCGGCGGTGGAGAGTGTGCGCGGGGCACTCTACAGCCCTGCCAAGTGATCTGAAAGGAAAAAACCCAAAAAAATCTTAAAGTAGATGACGTTTGGGGGCCTTATGAATTTCCGATTTTTGAAAAACCCGTTTTAAAAAAAATGGGCACCGTTTGAAAAAAAAAACACCTTTTTTGCCTCTTTTTATTTGTTTTAACGTTAAAAAAAATACTAAAAATTTTTTTGTTGACAAAGAACGCTTCCTGAACGCCTTCTAAATTGAATAAGCTTTAGTTTGAGCCGCCAAACGTCGAAATCGGTGTAGTCGTTGAAGCGGAATCGCGCCCCGCGCGCAAAAAAAGGTGTTTCGAGAAAAACGCGTTTAAAGTTGGACGAAGAAAAAATCGTATGTAATTTATTTTTTTTGACACTTACACCTAATCAGCTATTCCCGCACTATACGGGATTCCTTCCTCATCTTCAAAAAGCATGTTTTGCTGAACTTTGGTGCTGATTTTGTCAATTCTGGCCTTTTTTGCCGACACTGATAGATCCGCCTCCGCTGATGTGATGCGTTTATCGTCCGTCTTCGCAGCAAAGTTTTTACTATTTATTCCTATGACGATCCCCAATGTCTGCATGGTTTTTAATATTGATGAATAGCCTACACATTTTTAAGACCTCAAAGATGAAAATTAAGCAATACAAAAAAATAAGTTTTTTTGGTCGATTTTTACTAGAACCTCCCCTTATTTAAAATGGGACACCCTGTATAAAAAAAGGAACTTCGTTCGGAAAATTCTAGAGTTTTGCTAACTCTGCTGCGTTAGCTGATGAAACCTGGAATGTTTCATCTTTCCGACGCCAGTCGAATGAGAAAGTTAAAATAGCCAGGCGACGAATCCGTCTGTCCCCTCGCCATTTCGGTGCTCGAGGTCTCCGAAAAGGCGAAGGTGCATCCGGACGTGAAATGTTGTTTTTATAGCGTGGCGCGTGGATGCAATCATATCGGTGTGGCAGGGGATATCCGTATCTACTAGGTGTGCGCAGCTACGGTGGCAGATGATCGAACATCTGCTGGGCAAGCTGCTCCGCGTGTACTCTGCCATGGTTACCTAAATACTCGGACCTCGCCGAACACATTTCGTGGGGTGAATTATTTTTGACCTTGCCTCCTTCGTTTCGGATGTTTCGACGGGTACTTAATGCTGCGTCGCAGGAAATGGGATGAAATGTTATTCGCAACATTCGCATGCTGCCGCCTCGGTTCTCGCCGGTGCGCGAGATCCTATCTCCCGAGACGATCTCATCTCTACGAGCTGCTTTACGTGACTCTGGACAAAAATTTCGAGAGGAGATGAATCGCTAACTCTACGACGCGATGATAGGAATAATCCGAGAGGAAAGTCGGACTCGTCGACGCGCCGGGGAACCACGAACACGCTGACATTTCGATACGTCGAATGCTCCTCCCAATTACAAAAAGAGTCTCGAATGTTCTTGTCCAATTAACTACACCAGGGAAACCTGCGAGAACCAGCCATAACAAATCATCGAATTCATATGGAATCTCGACTGGTGAGCCGAGAAAAATTTGTAAATGCGAGATTTACTGATCGCAAATCCATTTCCTACGAGTTGTCTTCTTCTTGAAATGCCAAAATCGTTATTTTCATGATAGATCTGCTAACAATATTTTTTTTTTCAAAACGTTGCGCAAAAAACGTAAAATTTGTATACCAACATTTTTCTGTCCTACGCAAATTTATCGCAATAGACTAAATTTTAGAAAATGTCTCAGTAGACGTGTATCTTCGGCGTCGAAGCTCCAAACAGTCCAAACAAATTCACAGAGATTCCATCCAACGCGTAGAAATGTGTAGAATTTTTTCAGAATTTTCAGAGACTTAAAAAAAAAATGGGTGACTAGGTCGAAGAAGAATGCCTCTTATATCTTTTCATTTGCTAGATTTTTCGTTGTTTTTTTTTCATTTTGTCTGATGACTTCTTTTTTTAGCTTGTTAACCAGTTTGTTTGATGCCTGCGACCTTTCTACTATTAATTGTGCCTGTGGCTTGAGTTTGTCATTGTCGTTTTGATGATTGGTTGAGATTTTTGAAGTTTTCGATGTAACTTTTTCAAACATACTGGTATACCATGACTGTGCATCAGCTGTGACACACTGTATCTCTATTTTATTTCTGTTTTAATTAGGATTATACCGTGTTTCCGTAGACAGTCTCAATTTCACAGCCTCAATATAGGTTTCTCGCTATATCGTCAATCTACACGTATCATGTATCGGAAGCTGCTGATTCATGTTTCGACATAAACTCAACAGCGTTATAAATCGAGTTATACCGTTATTCCGCCCATCCCCTCAATTAGTCTTCACTCTTCATTTAGTTACGAATAAGTTTTATCCAATTAATAACCAGGCGTAACGAGTTGTTGGGATTTACCTGCATACAGGGTGGTCCATTTTAATCGACCTACACGAATATCTCGAAAACTAAAGAAGATCCTAGAAAAAGCTTAATACAAAACTTGAATGTCTTCGAGGGTGAAAGATGATGAAAAACCAATTCAGAGACGAACAGCAAACAAATCATAATAAAAAAAAATATTTTTTCCAAGCTTTTTTACACTATTTTTCATACAAAAAAAATCATTAAAAATTAAAACATTCCTAAGAAAAAACAACAAATAATTCAAAAAATCTGTGTTTGCAATTTTTTTTTAAGAACAATTAATTTTTTCTCTGTTTGTCTTTGAATTAATCTTTGATCTCGCCATCAGCTGCTCAAAGCCAAGACATTCGTTCCCTATCTAAAATCCGAAGTTCCTAGCGAAATTTCGGAAATGTCAACACATACCATCATCATCTTTCCCCTCGAAATCCTTTAAGTTTTGTATTCAACTTTTTCTTGCATCTTTTTTAGTTTTTATGTGAAACAAATTTCTTGTTTCGAAAGAATGCAATGATGTCTACCGAAAAAAACGAGAGAAAAACCGTTTTTTTCTGTGGTACCCCTCTCCACGAAAATTGTAGGAAATCCTAGATTAATGTATGATCAGTTCGAAAATGAGTATTTGTGACTGAAAAACACGCAAAATAATTTGCACGGACTCTCACATTAATGTCCACTTAGTAGTGTCGAAGCTGGTGAACAGTGAACGTGGCAGAGAGTACGTATACAATTTTGGGGGTGATATAACAGAAAATACCGGGAAAAACATTACGGCGGAGATCGCGGAGTCGTAAAATTGAGGCATCGAATTGTAAAGATTGTTCATTTCCGCGTGAAGATATCTCTACCGATATCCAGGAAAATAATCGATCCGCATCGAATACAAATGACACCGCGAATCACCGGACCGTTGGTCACTGCGAAAAACGCGCAGATGAAGAACAGCGTAGCTCGTTTGAGAAACCCAATGACGAGTTCTGACGAAATCGAATGACTGTGTACCGATTGACGTCGTCGAATCTTCGTCATTCTTATACATCCGACCCGTATAAATACGTACGTACGCACAGACTTGTACGATATAGGTACGATTCGTCGAATCGGCGCGCGAATGTACTTGGAAAGAAGCGCGTCAAGCAACATCTCAATTGACGTCCATTGTTCATCGTGGTTCTTCCTGTTGACAAATTTCGATCGGATTTGCATGCGCGGCAAAGAAAGGTACGGCAGACACGTACTACGCGGGCCCTCGAGAGTTTTGGCGAAGGATGAAACGTAGAAACGACGAAGTCTCGCGGCGCTAGATCGCCGTTCCATTATCTTTTCATTATTCAACTCGCGTTCACCGACGTCGTGTTTCATGCGTGCCTCATACGAGTACGTGACGACCGCGTGCAGGAATCCGAACTGCGCCCACCCTCTGATCTGTCTCTCTCGTTGTACAGAGCTCGCGTTACCAAAGTGCGCGGGTCTCCAAATAATTGGTGGGATTTCCTAGTTACGTTGTATCCGTACACGTCGTTGAACGATAGTTGGTTGGGTGGGCAGTCGGCATGCTAATCGTCGACGTCGAAATGAGGTAAACACGAGGCCTCCTACGCTTCTTCGTTTTCAGGAGACGTCGCTGTGTCTTACCACGCTCGTTGCTCCTTGATCCTTCTTGTCATTCGATGGATATTCCGGATTCGCAGCCGGATTCGTTTCACCTTGGAACGAACGTGAAGGCACTCGCTTCGAGGACACGGACGGATCCTCGCGTTGGACACATTTGTCGACGGTCCTAACGAATAATAGCGCGAAAAAACTCGGTATAACGGAAAAACGAGATCTTCAGCGATGAAACCAGAGAAACATTCCCCCTCGATTGCGAGCAACAACAAATGTTTTCCTCGAATAAAAACCCCAAGCTCAATCCTATCGGAAATACTAACATCAAAACACGGTGAATTTGTGTTACCTAATAATTATCGGAGGACTCGAGGACAATTTTTAATCAAAGTATATTTCACAAACTACAATCTTCTCCGTATTTTTCTATTAAAATAAATCTACACTAGTTTTTTTAATTGGGAGAGTCACCACGAATGTACAGTTACAGACAGAAGTTATCTTACTTATGCAACGAGAAAAATGTCGCAGATTGTAAATGATAAAGCGTTATTGCAAGGTATAGCCACTTATGGAATCATTGCACAGGGAAGACCTTTCGCCAATACGCTATGTATGTTGCCAAAAATTCGGAATAGAGCAATGAAGATGATGACAAATAATAGTAATAATATAGCTTATCCTCCAGATATTAAACAGTATTATCTTTTGACTAAACACAAATTATCTAAACTTACTCTTACTAATGTAAACAAAACTCTCACACTTAATAATTATAATACAGAAGCTTAGAAAATATTTCATAATCTCGGTATTGATATGAAAACTCTAACAATGAACAAACGTTCTTCGAAGCAAGAAATACAAAATTGGATTCAAACAAATACCAGAATACTTACGGATAAGATTTTTATTTTTTGGTTAATTGACGTTGAACTTTTAAAAATTCGTAAAGTGAGTCACATATTTAAAAAAATCATCAGCAGAAGCGGTTTTGCCCGATGTATTTGATTTTGTTTCAGCTATTGGATGAAACGATCAGTTTGCAAGTCTTAATTTATGGTTTCGGTTTCTACGATTTTTATATTGTAGCTCTATCTACGATAATCACGTACGGGTAACATACTTATCGCTGTAGATGTGTTTGCGTGCATTTATAGCTTGCAAGCAATAAATAAATTTTAAAAAAATATTTACCATAAATTGAATAAATGTATGCACTTTTCTTTTTTTTCAACGCAACATCAATTGCATAACTCTTGAATTGAATAATAGAGTGCGAAACGTTTTTCTCAAAAATCGAGGCTTCCCTAGAAATCGTGAAAAAACAGGAAAAACTTTGAGAGAGGGTGGAGAGCGAATGGGACTTTCTCGCGAAAAATCCTTTTAGGGTTTTCAGTTTTGAGCTAAAAAATGCCTTGCTCAAAAATTGAGTCCTATCGGCGGCTCGCGCTTTTCGGAATTTTATTCTTTTGGTGTGTTCTACGCACGCCTGACGCTGCGTCCACGACTGTTGGCGAATACATTTATTTTCAAATCGATTGTTTTCTCGTTTAGGCTAGTTTTAGCTACCGCCGAAGGTGTATAGAGGAACGCTGTTGCATCGTGTATTTGAGCCGTGACATCTTCTTCGGCCTATTGATTTGCGATCTAGATCGCCGTTCGATGCAGATAGATACAAAACTAATTTAATAGTTGTAATAATTTAATCGTGAATAACTCGAAGGACGAGGGTGACAAATTGAAATGGAGTCTACTTAAATTCTGGAAAAGACTACCCGAAGTAGGAACAGGACAACGAATGTAGAATTCTAACTACATTGTGCCACGCATGGGAATGGAGAATTCATAGACAAAAACAGGACAACGAACGTAGAATTCAAACTATACTCGGACAGGTGTAGGTACGAAGAATCTATAGATTCGAGCCACGAGGCTCGTAATTTTGTTTTATTTACTCTTTTTTTCTTCTTCGCCAAACTCGCGTTTATTTAACATTCGATGTATGCAAAATGACGATTGTCCATTTCGGTGCAACGAGTGACTCGATTCGACGCATTCTAAAAATTGTAGATACCTTCTACCGGGGTGACTCGATTTTATGATCTCGGTAGTTACGAAACACCCATTTTATTGTAGCAATTGTCATTGCCATTATTACGTCACGATCGCCAATGGTCAAATTTCTTTGTATTATATTTGAAGTGTACTTAAAGATACGCCGATGGTGTTGTAACGTTATTCGGTGTGAAGGCCGGTTTTTAGTGAACTAGATAAAGATACAACTGCGAAATTTTCACCAATATTTATTCACACCCTGAGCACACTTTACAATTTTGTTTGTTCAACGTCCATCTCAAGGGGACTATAAATATAAAAATAATTAAAAAAAACGACAAATGGTAATTTATTTTACGTTTTTTTCGACACCATTTTGCTAATTTTTTTGTGCACTCGAATTTTTCAGGTTCAGCCAATAGAGGGACACTGATGTACAAGAAAATTTTCAGTTTTGTCACGTGGCCTTTCCCGTTCACCTCGAATCGTGGTAAAACTGCACGTTGCACTTTTTTGCTTCGTGCGCTGTATGGCACTTACGAGCTTCAAAAAATGTTGGCAAAAATATTTATGTACTCTCAAATGACGTAATAAATGTGCACTAAAAGGACGTAGGTCTGTTTTAATCCATACTCTTGTGCGATGCATGCAAACACGACGAACTTTTCAGACGAGATAAGTGTATAGTCCCCTTAAGGACGCGTAAATTGATTGTCCGTTCCTCGTCAAGATGGCAGCATCAGTCACGAGCGAAAGACTCGGCGCGTCGGTAATGCAGAGTTCGTTGTGCGATCGATAAATAAACTTCTTGTCTTTCATGCGCGACATCTTGTCAAATGTGCGGTTTGTTTGAATTGAATTTCGACGAGTTTTTCCGATAACCAATTTCCTTTTCCGCCATTAACTGTCGATAAGCTCCCGTAAAAGCGAGCAGAAACGTACACTGAAAAACGAGGATAGTTGCAGCAAGCATCCTCTGGATAGCCATCGGCAGATCGTCGCTGTCCCCGTCCGTATGGCTGCGAACGCCAAATTACAATGCTTCCGAGCAAGGCTGCATGGGATAGCTGCGGTGAGCATCAAGAATGGCGCTCGAGCGATCCCTTAGATATCTGTCACGCCTATCCCAGCGGATATGCGCCACCAGCATCTCATCAAAAATTCATCCAGTGACAGGCTGGTGACTGGGGGTTGCCAGTCAAACGGTGCTCCCTGGTTGACATGATTCCAACCCTTGTACTGATCTAAATCGAACAAACAAACAAAATTCTTAATTAGTAAAGATGTCGCTATATCTTGGACTATGGACGAAAAAAAAGAAAATTCACAAAATGGCGTCCACTTGAATTTTTATTTACCCCTGTTTTTCGACGTTTACGAATTTTTAAAAAATACTTTAAATCAAAATTTTTTAAAATCTATAGTCCAAGTGATAAAGAGATGTATAAAAAATATTTTCACAAAATCTCAAAGGAATCGGTCAGATAGAACTTGAGATATCGTGTCAACCACTTCAACAAAAGGAATTTTGAGAAAAACGCGTTTGAAGTTTGAGAAAGATTTCCAGTAGAATAACTGAGATAATAATATTTAATACTCACTTTGGATTAATCGGCGATCGCATATCCATACATTGGACCTTCTTCTTTCTCGAAATCGAGATTTTGTGAAGTTCTTTCTTCTAAACGAGCTGTTCTACCTGCTTTTGAAGCAGCAGAAGCTCGTAGTTCAGAGCGATTAATCCTCAGCTCGTTACGTCTAACAGCAAATGTGTGAGCTTCAGTACCAACGATGACGCCCATGAGTGCCATTATATTTAAAATCTTTAAAAAGCCTTCATTAAAAATCGCAACGGCTAAATAATTTGCAATTTCTATAGTTTGGGTTCCAGCGTGAATATGCTTTGGAGCAAAAGTCCATATCAATGAATTGAGGGATTCATTATTATTTTGTGTTTCGGATCCTAAACATCGTTCTAATAAATCATCAGATGATAAGCTGGTATAAATGGGCTCAAGTCGGATACAAAAGAATTTCTGGAAAACATATGCCGTTCATTGTGTGATCACTCTGCTCGGCCGGTTTAGGTGCCGCGTCACAAAATCCGCTGTATCTCCCAAAATAATTCGAATTTTGAAAAATCCTTTTGAGAGCATATTTTTGAAAATCTAAGCTTTGAAAATATGCAAAAAAAATAATTGATTTTTTCAATTTTCTAGACCAGAATACCCCCTTAAAAAGTGCGTAAAGATATTCGATGGTGAGTCGGAACGATTTTACTACTCGTTCGCTTTGACAGGGCGACTAGACCTAAAATCCCGATATAGTTGCCATTCCTATCTATTGCATGTGTAGCATTAGTATGCCGGATAGCCACCGTTCTCATCTAACGCCAGCTAATTCATAGATAGTTGCCGCGCCTATCCAAGATAGTTCGACTCAGGATACTACTAGGATACGGAGCACAACCATCTAGCATGCGGAGACTAGCCGGGAAATGGTTACTGCAGCTATCCTTTTTTTCAGTGCAGTTGTTTTTATCGCGAGAAAAACACGAGTATCCGAAAATTGAATTGATATTACGAGATCTGAGATAAATTTTAATCTTCACGATGGAAAATCGAACGGCAAGAGTACGATTTCTGTGGCGGCAGGTTTTGACCATTGATTCTTGGTATTTGGACCAAGATAATAACATTTTCAGGAATAAAAAAATTGTCGTTTCGGCTTTCTTAATGGAAATATTAGCACTTTTAGCGGAAATTGAAAATTTGGGGGGTATACTATCTTCAGTTCATCTCGATAATAAGAACCAAGCAGCCGGGGTTGAAAAAGTATTTGTTCAGCACGGCTTCGATGCTCAAAATGCCCAAAAACTTTGAGAAATCATATTTAGAAAAATGGTTGGAGGGTTGGGTTAGCTTGGGTGCTGCAACGCATACAAAGAGGCGCGCGCACGTACTTTCATCAGCACACCCACCTACGCGTGCACTTTCGACAAATCGAACCGAAAACACCAAGTTACCAGCAAATCTGACCGAACAATATATCGTCATTTACAAACTCTTGAGTCCCGGTTTCACCCCTTTAGATGCCAAATTTTGAATGTTGCCACTTTTGAAAAATGTCTTGTTTTGGGTCGAATGTGAAGACTACGTGGTCAGAATTAGGGGCATTAGTGGGGGAGCGTATAACAGAAATGAGCCAAACCGCCCTAAAAGTCACTTTGTGCCCTCGGGAGCAGTGCTGAACAAATATTTTTTCCACCTCCGCAGGTTGGTTCCCGTGATTTGTGATCAACTGAAGTTATTATACGGGAGACCGGGGCAAGACGGCCCCCTGGGGCAAGAAGGCCCACCTCAAAAATTAACCAAAAATTAAAAAAAAAATTAAATTCAGATCCAGTTGTACAGTATTTGGTAATATGTTTGGAAAAAAATTAAAACACTCAATTTTTTTCTACAGAAGTGAACAAATTACTCGTATTATATCAAAAAAGGTTATTTCGAGTAATATAAAAGTAAATGCAGTTGCTAAAGAGAAAAATATAAACATTTATAACGCGGCAATTTTTTTTACAATTAAAAAAAAAAAAATTTCATTTTTTTTCGGAGGGGGCCGTCTTGCCCCAAAAAAAAAAAATTCAGGAGCTTCACCAAAATTTTGGTGAATTGAGTTAAAGTTGGACGAGAGTAAATCGACTTGATGGTTAAAAGCCACAAAGAATAATAATCGGCTTAGGTGGGCCGTCTTGCCCCGGTCTCCCCTACTCGCGAGCCAGGAGGAATTGGTGAATTTTCGCGATTTTTCAATTTTCGTTAAAAGTGCTAATATTTTGTTAACGAAGTCGAAAAAGTAAATTTTTTATCCTTGAAAATGTTCTTATTTTGGTCCAAATACCAAGAACCAATGGTTAAAACTTGGCGCCATAGAAATTGTACTCTCCCCAATCCGCCGAGTGTTACCCAAACATTTGATGTGTGGTGTGTCGTGCTCGAAACGTCGATGGGATTGAAGCGAAATTTCGATGTTTGAAATCGAACGGACCTCTGGAATGCGATTGCGAAACTGCTGTCGGGAACTGTTCGTCGTATGGAAACAGCTCGGCGTATTTTTCCATCTCCGTGAACATTCTCCTCGGCATCGGTGACGCGAAGCTCTGCTTCGAGGAGCTTGTAAAATAGGGAAGAATTGTTTTGACGAATAATAGTGAAATAGCACTCGTTAAGTGTGACATCTTTCACTTGTTTGTCTCGTTATCTTTTCTCAATAAACTTCGAGGTGGAAGTATTATGCATGTTCAGCTCTTTGGAGCAGCTAGACGCGAGATGGATACCGTATAAAGCGTGTTTGCCATGGGAGTCTCGTTGCAGGCGCAAAAATCTCGACGAGAAAACTTTCGCGACGATTTTACAAGAATTATTACTTCCAGATAAAAGCATTGGCAAAGACAGACTGGGACCTTCGGGGTTTTATCGCTCGATCCGTTTCTTTTGTCCGGGGCGAACGTTTCTCTTCTGATTATCAAGGTGCGAAGCGTCGCTAATTTACATGTACTTTGCCCCGGTAAAGCTAAAGTTTAATTGATGCTCGGTTTCACGTTGACGTGAAAAGACTATCCTTTCATCCACGTCGAGATCTTGATCATCGCTCGTGTAATCAAATCCTACATAAATTATTGGAGCAAATATGAGACATATTAATAGAGTCTTCTGGTCTAGAGGCACACATTTTGGACGTTTTGTCGAACTTGACAGAAATTTTATTTTTTCACCATTCAAACTTTCCCAAGATGTTTATCGATATTCCGAAGATAAACATACGTTAGGGTGTTTCATTTTTGGGCAATATTTTTTTTTCAATAAATTATCAGATCTTTTGCTAGGACAAAAATGAAAAAAAATTGTCGAAAAATGAAATACCTTAATTTACATACAAATCTTCGAAAAAAAATGAATTACAGTTACAAAATTTATAAGATAAAAAAGTAAAGTAGTGGGTGAAGAAAGGGGTGTTCTGATTGACAGGATTGCAGTCCTTTGGTCATCTGCAAAAAAAATTTAAGGAAGATTCTCAGTTAGTAAGAATTTTGTTAGAATTGTAGGAGAGAGCAAGAGAGAGATTTTCGTGAAATTCTTTTAATGTTTTCAAACTAGTACAAAAATAGTTAGATGAAAAAATGGTCGAGACAGGAGACGGGTTACTTTCCGGTCTAGAACGTAAAAGAGCCACTTTCCGCCCGCAAAACATGCAGGAAAAAGCGTACTTTCGGAGCAGGTAGGACGAAAAAACAATTTTTTGTTTATGGAATCCCCGAAATTTTCCGAATCATCAAGTGCTAGGATATTTGAATTTGTTACCTCAATTTGATGAAGCTGAAGTAAAACTCATTGACGCGCCTCCTTCGGGTTGACGGATACATTTTCGATGGTGACACTTTTGGAGCGCGAGACTTTTTCCGAATCATCATCGATCGTCGCGAATTTCCGAGGCGTTCGACCGGGACGCTTGAGAGATTTTTTCGCGAGACAAGCGTTATTGTTTCCGAGGAGGCAGCAGCGTATCTCCCTGAAACAACGACTCGTTACGACGCAATTCAATCTCGTATGGCGATAAAGTATCTAGATTTTACGACGAGTTCTCATATTTTATTATTGTCTTAGCATCGTTTAACGTCTCAATCACCTCGGTTCCGTGCCATTTCTTGGACGATTCTTATCACGCGATTCTCCTCTCGTATTTCGATTCATCGAGTCCAACTTCTTCAGCCTGACGGCGTCGTCGATCCTCGACTTTTCGGCACCCAGAAGCATCAGTTTTATATCCTCGCTCATCAACGCTTTCTCCAGACAGGTTTTCTCCACCAACAGTTTCGTCACGGCTGTTGTTAACGTCGTCGTTTCCGATTCCCAAGCCGCCACTTCATCCCCGAGGATCCGCAGATAATTTTCACCGATTCTCTTCAATTTCGTCAAATTCGCCCGTACCATCGAGATCTACGAGCGTTCATTCACCTTTTCGTTTTGCTCATTACTCACGAATAATTAAGAAGTTACACCACCCTGAGATTTTCAAAAATCAATTTTCCGTTCTATTTTTTTTCTTGTAGCGTGAACCTCGAGGAAATTTGGAGCCCAAACCAAAGTCTGTATCTACAATATTCACGAAGATATGATTTTTTTTCATACCGCACTGCGCAGCGCATCGCGCTACTTACGTCGCTATAAGTATTTACAATGATGGCTACAGCAGTATGTCGTTAATATTACACGTATCAAACGTAACAATCGGCCCTAGTTGTTATGACTTGTGCAATGCCGAAGCCGAATACCGTACATCGCTTGCTGAAAAACGCGCGAAGTAAACGTCAAAAGAGGCCAGAACAGCTCGGAGAAGGTCAAGATTATCTCCAGAAGACCAGCGACTTGCCGAGGAAGGACCCCAATATGGAGCAGAAATCGCCAATTAACCGTATAACAAGGTAAGCTACGAATATTCAATGTTTTCTATTGCCGAAACCGCGTAAAAACTTGAAACGCGTTTTTCTCGAAACTATATTTTTCGAGTTTGCGGGAATGATAACTCGACAACGGTTATTCCGATCGACTTGAAATTTATACCACACATTTTCAACACAATTATCAACGGCGCTACGTAGGATTTTTTTGATATTGTTAACCGTTTTTTTTAAATAATGTTTTTAGGTCGGAATTTTTCGCGAAAAACGAAAAAAAAATCCGCGTGCGCCAAAAATTCATTTTTGATTTTTTCGGAAAGATCCCACGTAGTTCCATATATTGGACCATACTAATGAACGTATTCTCATTGCATATGTTTCGGATGAACCGTGAGGCCGTTATGATTCTCGCAGAGCGGTGGCGCAAAAAAATACTGATGCGCGCGGAGGCGTATATCTTCGACGATTATAAATATTCTAGCATTAAACAAAATACGTTTGGAAAGCTGAAATATTATGTTAAAAGTGTGTGAAAAACGAAATAAAAAACATACGTTATTTTAGCTCCAAAAAATCATGAAAATTGAGTCTTATTTCAGCTTCTCAGGGTGGTGTAACCCCTTAAACGACGATCCGGTCGATACGCACCTCTGATTTCAAATTTCTGTTCTCATCTTCGTGCCGATTGCCACTCGTTTTAAATCGTCTTCGCAACGATCGGTTCTCAGATCTATTAGCTGACAATTCGACCTTCGCTTCCCGATTCCATTCCACGCATCTGTTACGCAACGAGGGAAGTCAACAGAAAAATCAGTTTCGTTACAACGAACGTTCGCTTTTCACGGACAATTTCTCTTCGAACGATCATGATGAGATTGGGGCATGCTCGAGGAGGTTTATCTGGTACCAAATAAGTCGACAGAAAAACTATTGCGACTAGCTCAGTCGGTTCGCCGCCGTCACTGGCTGTCATGAGAGTAATGCGAAGAGTAACCTCCAGACAACCAGCATTTTTCGAGAAAAATGAATTTAATTCGAATCTCACAAATATCCAATGACCGTCGAGTTCAGAAATCCGTACAACCGTTCCTCAGATATATTTTTTAAGAATTATGGAAGTTTCGTTCAAAACTGTTTGTCAGTGCTTGCAAATTTCATGTAGGGAAAACCGGGGCACGGCGGACCCCTCAAGCCTTTAAATTATTTTTCGTGGTTTTTGACCACTGAGTACAACTTGTTTTGGTCTATCTTGACCAAGTTTATAATTGGTTTGCGATAATTCAACAACAAAAATCCGGGACACAACGCACACCCCCTCCAAAAAATTTTTTTTTTCAAATAACTCTGCACGCTCCACTTTTATCAAGATGAAGAAATTGAGAGCTATGAACATGATCGAGTTCATTGTTGTTTCCAAGTTAAATAAACAGAATATTTATTTTTTTGAAAACGTTGGAGGTATTCCATGTAATTAATCTCACGAAATACTTTAATTTGTTCTGAAATCGTTTAAAAACTAGATTTTTTGGCAATTTTTTGAGTGAGTCCGTTGTGCCCCGGGCGGACCGTGTAAATTAAGAAAATCTATTTTTATTCATTCATCGCCAACTATCTACCCGGTGAACTTAAAATTCAAAGAGGTAACTTTTAAGATATCGATAACTTTGTTCGAATTTTTTAATAATATCTGTTTCTTAATTCCTCGACCAGATGAACCGCCTTAAAGTAGTAGTCTGGTAACCTGGGTTAGAAAAATCGATTTTCTTTACATATTTTGAAAGCACTGTGCGTTAAGAGTAAACTGTACAAATTTTCGACCGAAATTTGGAATATTGGCGAAGTTATAGCAGATATGATTCTCTTCAGATATGATTCTTCCTCAATCCAGCCACCCATTTTTTTCGGTGACTCTGAAAATTCTGAAAAAGTTCTATACTTTTCTACGCGTTGGATGGACTCGCTGTAATTTTTGTGTGGAATTTTTGCATTTCGATGCCAAAGTTACATGTCTACTAACATTTTTCATTTCAACACTTTTTTTTTCTTAAAAAAATTTCTGGTTCAATTATGTGACAAATAGAGGTTTTTCAGCAAGACATGAGAGTGGGACAACAGTAAGGTTCAGAGAAAATAAATCGTACAGATTTTTTTTGTCAACTTGTCATCGATATCAATTTTTTTTATAGATCCTCGACACTTTTTGACTTCAAAACATTTTTTTTTAATACAATAGCATTCGGAAAATAATCTCAAATATCGACACTTGATACTATTTGACTAAATAAAAATAGCTGTTGGTTTTTTAATGATTGAAAAAAAAAAATTTTTAACTGTTTTGCAGTCAAAAAGTGTCAAGGATTTATGAAAAATTTTGACATCGACGAAAGAATGAAAAAAAATTCGCTGTGATTTATTTTCTCCGAAGCTTACTCTTGTCCCACTTTTATGTTCAACTGAAAAACTTCTATTTGCCACATAATTTAACTTCTAATTTTTTCGAGAGTAAAAAAGTGTCGAAATCCATGATTATGGATTCTACCATTTAGACCCTTCGAATCATATTTTTATTTTTATTTTTTTTTAAGCTGCACAAAACACCTACAACTCTTATACACAAAATTTTGTGGGCGACGCAAATTTCTCAACTTTTAGAAAATTTCTTACGGAGACAAAAATTCCAAAATGATTATCGATCTGCATAAAAGCCAGGTCCCCATCAAAGTTAAAAAAAAAAAAAATTAACAAAATGGCGGTGCTTTGAAAAAAAAGGTCGCATAATTAGCCTTTTTTTCGACAATTTTTCGTAGAAAAAAGTAGGAAGATTTAAAAAAAAAAGCTTCCATGGGGCTTAAAAAATCACGTGAAGAATGTTCCGTGCAAATAAGAAAAGCTGTAGCGACCAAACTAATTCGCATTTCGGTCTGAAAATTTGACAGAATGCGCATAACAGTTTATACTATCGCATAACGAAAGCAAAAAATCGATTTTTTTTTAAATATTACACTGTGATGATCCCTTAAGCTTCATTTCATCAAAATTGGAATGAAAAAAAATATTTGACGTTGATTCAATTATTTCCATATTTGTTGGAAAGTTTGCTTTGATCATCATAACTATTAATGGATCATCTAGAAACGCCGAGACGAGAAAAAAATCATCAGTTCAATAGGCAATCTAAGGCACCATGGAAACTTGTTTTTTTGTTTTTTTTTTCAATAAACAAAATCCTCTGAATGCTTGTTGACGGATTTTTGGGAAAAAACGTCCCATTCAATTTCTTATAAAATATATGAATTTCAATCGAAAAATCCTTCGATCAGGCACCAAATTTGCTATTGAACCAATAACATTTTTTTGGTTTTATTGATTTTGGATGCACCGGTAAAATGTTACGATGGTCGTGGAATAAAGTTAATGCATCTCGTAATAACTTCGTATGATTTGTTTCGTGAAATAGATTTAAAAATTGTTAAAAGCAATCATTTTTTTCAGCTCGTTGACTACTCGTAACCCCTTAAGAGATTCGCCGAATCTCATTAGAACCAATTTGCACACAATTGAATCGCACGACGCAATCTAAAGTTCCCGGTGGAAAATGATCAGGAGTAAATCGTGTTTCTGCATCGGGAACGAGTGATTCGACTCAAACAATTCTCATCGTTGACATTGCGGGTGCCTTGATCGTACGAATTACATTTGAAGGTCGGAGGTCGAATTTGGTCGGAATTTCGCAGTTTATTTGGAATTTTTGGAATTTGGGGCGGATTTTTGGTAACCTAGTTCGTAGTTCAGTTTCAAATATTCGTAGTAATTGAATCTCCGAGAGTGGAAACGCACTTCGAGATTTCGGAAAAAAGGCGTTCTATCCGCATTTTGTCAGCGGGACATAAAGATGATATTATTGTTTCTGATATCGCGCGATCAAATCCCTTGCCCGTGGTATCTGGCGATTGATATTCGTCTCCTCCATCCGACTTGGAAGTAGTTGTATCGTCGGATTTCGCATCGACCGAGACATCCGAGACATTCCACGTTTCTGGAACGAACAAGTTGAAATTTCACATGACACTGGCCTCCCGGATTGCATTTGATCAATCAGTTCGATCAGGTTATTAAAAAAAACAACAAAAAACACGTTAAATCATTTATGCAAATCTCTGAATACAGGGTGACCAACAATGGCGGGGACCAAAAAATAGGGGTGGTCGAGGATGTCGATACAAGCATTCTCAGGCGCAGGGGTAGGCAACTCATTCTACTCCTCGCAACGAATACGTGTTTCTCTTTGATTTCCGGGGCCGAATTAAGAATGTGGGGGCCCCAGGGCCGAGATACGTGTGTGAGCCCCTTTTTGAAGCCATAATTGTATACAATTCATTGGAAAAAATATTTATGTTTTTTCTGTCAATATTATCGTTCGTTATACATGCATTCGGGTGCTTTTATTTTCACGACTATTTTTCTATTTTCAGTCCCGACTGAAAATTTTGTTGGAAATTTCCAAAAGGAAACTCCCTGACAGTTTGAGCTCTTAATAATAATATTAGGTACTTTCCTAGAGCATGGGAAGATTTCCTATTCAAAATATACCTAAGCTTTGATTTTGTTCTTCAAATGACTATAACTCAGCGGCATTTCATGCATGATAGCAAAGCGGGATTTACACAAAATTAAATGCTCTACAAAAATGCCCATTGCGGCGTAGCTGTAATCTGTACTTGCAACATTGTACGAGTCACTAAATCTGATTTTTGTATGAAATTTTTATTTTTTAGATGTTATTATATAAATCAGCCAATTAACATAAAAAATGTAAATGACAAACTTATGAAAATTTTAATTTTCTACAAAAAAAATCCGGTAAACTGAATCGCCAAGATTTATATTCGTTGTTCAAGGTCGACAATTTTTATTTGGCTTGCTTAGCTGACGATAAATGTACAAACCTTTCACGATGAATGTTCGAATTATTTGCGTGGGGAAGATAGCGAAAATTATCAAAAGTCAATCACTTTACCAATATTTAGTGACTTTTTTTTATATTCTTTGACCAATTTCAGGGGATAGCACTTTGGGGATTCAACTTCGAACTGATTATTTAGTGTAGGTGCGTCACCAAACATTCTAATCTTAATAACGTGATGCAGGGTCGAAATACGAAGCAAATATCCGAACCGTCGTCGTTTAGCGCCAAATTATCCGATTTGGACGATCTTTTTTTTTAAATGTGCGTAATTTAATAATTGTCTAAACGCGGCTTTGATTGATTGGAAATTCTCAAAATTGACCGAGCTATTCGCTCAAGACTGAGGAAAGTCAAAAATTGCTAAACGTCATTTTCTGGAAACACCCAATTTTTATTTCATCGGAACAATTTTTTCTCGTTAGCGTATTATACAAAGTATATTTCAACTTCACGGCAACATGCGGAATCGCTTACAAATTGAGCACTGAATCTTTTACAATTGCGTAGCTTGCGACAGAACCAAAGTTGAAACCTCATAAAAAATCTGCAGCAAAAAAAATAAAAACACCATAAACCCCATGGATTATAGGGTTTTATGGGGTTGGGGTGGGTGCACTAATACATACGGATGCGCGCGCGCTCATCTCCGCACCCACGCACCCGTGCATTACCAAAACACCGATCTATGGTGTTTTTATTTTTTCATAGTGCGCCACCATAATATTGCATGTTACACCATTGCTGAGTGGTGAGGAACGCGAGACACAAATTTGGAGCTGTTTCCAGGTGTAAAATGGCCGACTTCGAGACCTTCAAGACCCCATTACTTATGGAAATAATAGAAAATGTCGGCCTCAGCCGACACTAATTCGCTAGTGGTAGCATACTGAAGACGTTCATGACGAAAAATAAATTTCGGCATCGACATTGGCGTGCTGATCCTGTTCTGCATAAGTATAAGAAACAATATCGGCTCCGTATAATCGATTGTTTACGCCGCAGCAGGGGACACCGAGGCATGATTGGCATACTTCCGGAGAAGGGGGATTTTTTCTCCAACTATTTATCAAAGAGCACTGAAAATTGTTAAAAAATGCGAGCATACCAGTTATTTTCTTAAATGTATTTTTTTCTCGATAAATTTGATTGAAAACGAAACTTCTCTAGGTGCCGATATTCCCCGCACCCCGGGGCGACATTGGCGAGGAAGGCCGGGGGAATCACGAATGGCCAGAATGTTTTTCATTACTGATTTTATCAGATAAATCACATTATCATGCGCGGTGTTGAAAATTGGAGGAAAATGAGGCAACGATCACTTAATTATTATTCAACTAACGAATTGATTGTAACAACAATGCCTGGAGTACCGGAGATGGGAGCAGATGACGGAGGGCTCAAGTCGTTGAGTCTAATGTCAATCTAGTCCCATCCTCTTTGGTGTCAATGTCGCCCCAGGACTCGGTGCTAATGTCGCCTCAAGACACTGTTTTCACACACCGACGCTTTTTCATCATAATGAATTTCTCTACTGAAAACTACCAACACTTGCCAAACAGTTAAATGTAACGTACATTCTCGGGGACAGTCATGAAACATTTTGGATCATTAATTTTTATTTGGAAGACCAGCGACACCGGGGATATGTGGATCCACTGCGTTGTCTTTGCATTTCCACCAAAATATAATTGGATTTCAGTATTTTCAAAATAAATTTCCGAAGAAAATAGGGGGTGCCAGTATCGCCCCAGTCTCCCCTATCGACAATGTCGATTCATCGAAAAACATCTCCCATCCTTACCGTGTTGGTTCCTCTGGGCATCCTGGTCGGCTGGAGTCTTGCGAGGATGACTAGGGGCGTCGATGGTGGCGGGTGACGACGACGGCACGACCTTTTTGCCTCCGAGCCTCGCGGGGTAAAAAGGGAAAGGGAGGAGGATGGAGGACACGATATCAAATCCGAATAACTAACAATTCGAGTCGCGGGCGAGTGGCGGAGTTCGAGCCGAGGAGGTGGGGATATTGTGACGATTTTTCGTTACAAATGTTTTATTCAATATCTTTCATGACCTATGTTTCCTAATCTTCACCCATATTAGAGCGATTTTTTTCGACTATTTTTTTTCGATTCCCACCTGAAATTTTGTTGGATAGGTCGCAAAAAAATTGCCTTAAAGTGACAGCGCTAGAAATTAGGTTTAAGTACTTTCTTTGAGCGCGCAAAAATTTTCGATAAACTACACGTAAATCAAGATTTTTTTTCAAATGTCTATAACTCAGCCGCATTTTATGCTATCACATCGTTCTTGGTCTCGATTTACTCCAAATTAGACAATCTACAAAAGTGCCTAGTGCCGCGAAAGTGTAACTTATACTGGTGAGTTGGTACTGTTCACTGAAGTTGAATTTTACCCTACATTATCGATCAATAGCTCGGGAAATATAGATCTAAGCGATTAGGATTATTATACTTTTTTGTAGAAAATTTAATTTCCAACAAAATTTGCATCTGCATTTTTATTCGCAAAGTTAAATGTTTCGGAGATAGCAGCAGAAAAACGATAATTTTGGGTGCATATCAACTTCAGTGACCCGTACCAACTCACCAGTATAACCTACACTCTCGCCGCACGGAGCACTTTTGTAGACTGTTTAATTGCGAGTAAATCGAGACCAAGTACGGTATGATAGCATAAAATGCGGCTGAGTTATAGAAATTTTAAAAAATCTTGTTTTACGTGTATTTTAAATGGAACATTTTCCACGCTCAGAGAAAGTACTTAAAATTAATATCGAGGGCTGTAAGTTTCAGGTAATTGTTTTAGCGACATATTTAACGAAATTCCAGATGAGGACCGAAAAAAAATAGTCGAATAAAAAAATCACCTATACATTGTACCGTTGTGGCGTTGCTGGCATAAAAGTATGGCTATTTTGTCGTAGTCGAGTAAAAAGTAGTATATGCCACACGGGAGGAGCGGATTGTCCACGAGTGCTCCACGAAAATCACGCACTTTCCTCCATGGTAGCATAAGGTGCTCTTATCACTAATGTTAGCTTATGCTATCGTTCGAACTCCGATTGAACCATGTTGCAAAATGAATGGATCAAGATAATAAAT